>JZKD02S1917045.1:9120-24047 GCA_000966675.3 Picea glauca
TTTATGCATTATCTTCTGCGGCTCTGTCAATTCGTTTTCTGTTTTGCTGCAAATTCATTTTCTGCGTTTTCTGTTTTGTAGCAATTCGTTTTTCTATTCCGCAGATCTGTTTTCACCTCTGCTACAAGTATCCATTTTCGGGCACTTTTCCTTTTCTGAGATACCAGGAGCTTGAACAACTTTTCCTTCTTTGAGACAAAATATTACCTTGCCTGAGTTAACTGGACCATCTAACTCTTGGAATTTTTTCTCGAGGAAATCAAGGATAGTTGCTGGGATGATCCCTCGGACCCCTCCTCCGTCGATGCTTAGAAGCGTTATCATATATTCGACCAAGTGTAGACACTGCATGAAACAGCACAACAGAATGAAGTGGAGAATAATAGAACCTCAGTCTCTCTACTGATAAGCATCCGAGACAGCTGAGTGGAAACTTTTCTTTCTAACCATCGCCGCAAGGGACGAGCACCATAAACATGATCATAGGCTGCCCGAAGACACTACCTCAGATTCATCTTTTCGTATCATCGGTTTATTGGTCGGCACCACTGTCACCATTAGCTTATATATACTCTCAAATTCTGTACGTTCAGTTGCTGCGGTACCAGCTATCCCACAGAACTAAAAAAAAATGTTTGATAACTTATTGAAGTGAGTGTCACAGTCTCGTTCTGAATCGGTAATCCTTCCTTTGCTTCAACTGCCTGATATAAGGCATCGCTCCATCTTCTGCATGACACGGCCAGTAAACTCATCCAAAATAAGAACCTGCTTTGTCGTCATAGTTGTCGTCTGAGACGATTTCCCGATGAAATCCCACAGAGAATAAACCGATGTTCTGCTTATATGATCAGCCTCAACATTTTGGATCTCATCGAGTGGAACGACCGAGCGCACCTCAGTATTTTGGAAAAGGCCTTAGACAACGAAATGAAAGAAATTGATTTTAATATAATTCCTCTACTATACAGGTAACGTAAAGTTCCATCCACCGTGAAATTACGGATTTGATTTCCGATAGTCAATATCCAACGATGCGAAAAATTTTCTGCAGAAATGGATTTTGGCTATCGTTTGTGGGCTCGGGCGGCAACACAATGCACAGTTTCTTAGTGTCCTTTCTAAATTTTTTAATGATAGCATGGCGAAGAACACCGGATCTATAACAAGAATTCTCGACTCCATAGGAAAAGCCTCTCTCACAAGCTGTTTGGTCTCTCGCCGAAACCCTAATCGACGTGCCTCGAGGAATATGGGATGCAGTCGTTACTTTCATGATCACGTCGTCAGTGTAAGTGTCATTGTCGTTGAACAGGGACATGGTAACATAAGAATCATTCTTTGACAAGGCTATTCATGAGACTGCTTCTTCTGGATTTGTGTCATTCATATCATTTCTACGGGAGATTTCCTTTCATTACGCAGAAACGCTTCTGCCATCTTCCTGCCTGCCAGTCTGCGGCGTTCTCGTTACCTTTCTTCTCGCAATCATTGGATTCCAGGCCAGAACTTGAATAATACTCTTTCCATATGCGATATATGAGCTTTGTAGTGGTTGTACGTATTTGTTTTGACCGGGCTTCAAATTTAACAGATGCTCTTGGATTTAAATTTCTCCCTTTGAGCACGGTACTGCCCAGTAGATATTTTTGACTCTAACATCTATTCTCTGAATTACACGGCATTCAGCCCAGTCATAGAAGCAAACAAAATCATTTGAGAGTACAGCCAACAAAGCTCCCCCATAACTACCCTCAGCATAAAATGTTGGTCGAATGCTCTTCCTTTCCTGAAATGTTTTGCTAAAAATATTGATCTTGGAAGTACTTTCTCGAATTGCATATTCTCCATCTGAAGCCCAAACAAATTCAAGTGCAGATCCAAAGGATCTATTCCTCCATGCTAGTGCCATATAAATTATGTATTCGCCATCACCACATACAACAACAAATCTTCCATTTGGATTGTGCTTTAAACTTTGTGGATATAAATCACAGCTTCGCAACTCCTTAACAGCTAGATGCAACCTCTCACCATCTGTTACCTCAAAATCTCCTCCAACTGCCTTGATGTTTACTGTCTGTATTTCGGTATTTTTTGCCCATATAATTTTACCACTACTGTCCAGGCTGGAAATTGGCTCCTCTCGACCAATATTTATCATGATTGCACCTTCATCATATCCAATGGCAACCCTGTTTGAACTCTTGAGGTATCCAATCACCCAAACTCTTTCTAGTCCATAATTCAAAGTGTTTTCAAGCCTATATGTAGTTGCATGCCAAATGCTAACGGTTCCATCTTCTAAACCTGTGATGATGATAGGAAGCTCAGGGTGAAAACAGACTGCAGAGACATTATGCGTATGTCCTTCAAGCGTCTGAACACATGACTTTGTCTGTTAGTCCCATACCTTTGTTTTCTGATCATCAGACCCTGTAATAAGATATGGTATGTCATCTCCTGTATAGTAGTCAACACAATTTACACCTTTCATGTGGGCCTCAAGTGTAAAATTTGGGTCTGGAGAGCCAAGGTTCCATATCTTGATGGTGCGTTTCAGTGAGGCGCTTGCAAATGTGTTGGTATCCTTGGGATTAATTGCAACTTGCATAACATAATAAGAGTGACCTTCAAAAATCTGAGTACATTGCCAACCCTTATCCCAGTCCCAAAGCTTGATTAGCATGTCATCTGATGATGAGAGTACATACGGAAGGGATGGATGAACTGCCACACACCTAATATAATCAGTGTGTGCTTCAAATGATTTGACCTTATCCATGGTGTTATAGTTGAAAACGCGAATTATCATATCATCTGCAGCCGCTACAATCCACTGCTTTCGAGCAATAAACTTTGCAGATCGTACTGGAAGTTCTGTGACTTCAAAAGACTTTGCCAAAGTCTATATTAAAAAAAACAAAGAAAGTTCCAAACCAGGAAAACCCTAGTTTAGTTTTGTATCTGTCAAGAAAGAATGACTAATTAAAATAGATGAAGATGGCAGCCTAGCCTCCTCGCTGAAAAAGATCCATGATCCTTTTTCAAACATATTGGGATGAAAACGATGAGTAGAGAAAATTTTTGATATCTGTTACAACACCTCCTCTGACAATTGAGTCAAGTTGTTTCAACCTAGTTTTCAAAGACCATTACATGGTATCTCTTCATCATATATTTTTCTCAATGTTCATACCTGCACACATTCAAGGGAGGGATTTTTACATCTAGTTTTAGCTAGCTAGCAACCAGTCTGGATTAAGGGAAATTCTTTTAAAGGGGTAGACTTCTCCACTTGATATTTGACTCTTTAATCCTCCTGTTTATCACCACTCCATAGCCCTAAAGATCTTATCCTAAACTATGGAGACTCCTCAGAAGAAGAAGTCACACAAGGGAGGTAATGTGGTTAGAATTGAGCCTATAGACATGCGTATATTTGAGGCAGAGCCCATGGCCAGAGAAGTTTTTCAAAGGGTGGGATGCCTCTCTTTCTACCAAAATATGCAAAGAGGTCATCCTAAGGTGACAAGGAAGTTTTCCTTACATTTTTATGTCCTAAGACCAAGGTAGGGGACCTAGAATTTGAGGTGTCTGAGACCTCTATTTCAGCTGCTATATGAATCCCTATCACTGGTGAGAGCTGGTTTAAATCCATGGACTTAGATGCAACCTATGCCAAAGATTTCCTCAAGCCTAAATATAAAGCTGATAATATTTCTAAATGTGTGCCAAGAAATCATCTAATTGAGCATTTTGATCAAATATTGAGGATCATTCAGAGGTACTTTACGTGTGAAGGGAGGTTCAATACACTATACCAGTACCATATAAGGCTTTTGCTGCATTTTGCTGGCAAAATGGAAATGAATATTCCCTACTATTTGCTAAAGATCATAGGCAAGATGTCAGACAGGGTTCAATCCAAGTCTAAGGCTGTGGATACTAGCATCTTTCATTCTAGGTTGATTAGAATGTTGGTTTCTGAAGAGCTGGGTAAGAAAGATATCTCATGGGAACATTTCATTATTTCTTCTCACATGAAGTTGGATATAGCAGCTACTCCTCAGTCGCAGATAGCAAGACCTTTAACATCCATCAATGCTACTAAAGAAGGTACTAGCAAGAAGAGAAAGAATAGAGTTCTTGTTCAAGATCAAGAAGCCATCAAGGAGGTTGCAAGAACTGAGGAGGAGGCTTATCATTCTCCACAGAGAGACCTTTCACCCCCTCCTCCAACAGAGTTAGAAGAAGCCCCTTCTTCTACTAAAATTACAACAAAGAAAGGGAAGAAGCTACACTTCTCCTCATCTCCTTCAGCAACCAACATCAAGGTCAGAAGGCCTTTCACAAGATCATAAGCTCTTAAAGAGGTTGTTGAAGAACAAGCCCTACCAAAAGTATCTATCCTTCAGAAGAAGAAAGATAAGGGCCAAGGCATTGAAAAGCCTATGGAGAAGAAAGAAGAAAATCCCTGTGTGGAGAAGAAAGAAGAAAATCCTCGTGTGGAGAAGAAAGAATAAATCCATGTACAAAAGAAGAAATATAAAGGGAAAGGCATCAAGAAGCATGTTGAGATAGAAAAATTAATTCTTATGCAGCGGGAAGATGAAACCATGAAAAATCCTGTTGATACTGTTCACATCACTACTCCACCTAGCAGCTAGACGTTAAAAGATTAATCAAACAACTCAGGGATGCTAGGAAGGAGGTGGATCATTTGAAAGCAGAAGCCATGTTTGACAAGTTTAATATGAAAGAACTCATGGATGGCTACAACCACACTCTTGATATAGCAAGGTTTGTGGCAAGAAAGGCTCAACCTCTCCATAGGCAGCTCAAAAACCTTTATAGACAGAACATGGACTTTCAATCTCAGAACAGAAGGCTCAAAGAAAATTTTCAACATTTTCAAGATGAGATGGCTCAAAGAAACTTGGATGTGTTGATTGAAGCTGCTATTGAACAAGAGAATCCAATAGCCAAAGAAAGCATATTTCCAGTGAAGAATCCTACTACTGATAAAGGGAAGCATGTTTTTTTTCCAAAGGGAAGTCCTCCTTCCACAAGAAGGAGTGTCAGGTTGATGAAGTAATTGGTGAGAGGTGAATTTCATTTTTGAGGATGGCCCCTTTTTGCAAGAATATGTAATTAAGGAAATACTTCCTCTACCACCTATACAGGAAATTAATCTTGAGGATGGCCTCTTTTGATGAAGCTTTCTACCAAATGACGCTACCAACATGTACCAGGAATACAGGGGCCCCGAATTATCATCTTTGTGAAACGTTGATGATGTGGAAGATAGACAAAGATAGCAGTTTATAGCATGATGACAGTTACAAGCATCTAAAGGACACTTGACACATATGGAGATGTGCATCAACAAAAGATCAAGTGAGTTCGAAGTTGGTTGGATTAGTGGCCAACATTTTCTCTTTTTATAGCACAGTTGTTAGTTTTTAAGTTGTTAGATGAAATAACTACTAGGAGATTTTCATGGGAGGAAGGCCAACTCACAACTCCAGTTGTTGCCTCCCTTTTTTGTTATAAATAGATAGATGAAATTCTTCAGTAGGTTCGAATGGTTGAGCTAGGCTCCATTATACTATAATATTTTGATGAAGTTACTGTGAACGGGTTATGTACTTGATTTGAGAAATTTTGGTTAATAGAAATCAACTTTCTTATTCCAGCTTATTTGCCTCATGTGGAAGTGTTCATGCTTGAATGATTCACATGAATTGTTGTGGTGATATTATGATGTATGTTTGATTATAATATTATTATGATATTTCTTTAGTGTCCTTAAAATTTGAACTCAAAAAGATCTTGTGTTAGAGTTTTTCTTCCTTAGGTTGTTTGCAGACCTGATGTTTACAGCAACCTCTACATTTCTCTCACTAAAGTTTTCCCTCTGTTCACATTTAATCCCACTTACTAATTGAAGTTATTCAAGACCCCGATTGCTTGTGCATGCTAGCCCAAATTTCTGAGTTAGAACATTATCATCTTGAGTCTTATCCATTTGACCCCTTAAAAAACTCTTTTACATTTACATATAACCTGATGAGTACTGGGCTTGCCTTCCATGCAATGTGAAGGTGATTCCTAGTGCTAACAGGGTGTATAAGCCTTGATTCTTGATGGTTGGGTTGACAATGACACAGGCAGTGAAAGATCTGATATACTTGATGACATCATGTTGAAGTTTTGGCCAATAATTTTTTTTATGAAGAACCACCACAATTTTCTCTACGCCAAAATGTCATGCCACCTGACTATAGTGGGCTTCCCAAATAATCTTTGCATGCTCACTTGTAGGAACACAGAGATGGCCCAAGTCACATAAGAGTTTGTCCTGAATGTGAAAATCAATGACAGTGGCGCCTGTACCCAAGAGATGATATGTGGTCGCGAAGTCCAAATCTTGTTGGAAAGTTGGGGCCACTCCGATGCTTCATGTCCACAGGATTGGAGCATAGTGGTGAGTGTACTTGCAGGAGGTTGATTGAGGCAGTCATAGACATGATTGGAAATACATGTCTGATACTTGATGTTGATATGGAACTGCTACAGGTGGGTGGACCACTTCTGATGGTGGTCATTCTGCAATTTCCCATGTGTAGTCTATATGAATTGTAGAGGCTTGTGATCAGTGTGTATGATTGTCTCTTTCCCCACAATGTAATGTTTCCATAGACAACAAGCTTGTACAATGGAATACATTTACTTGTCATAGGTGGGGTATTTCTGTATAGTATTGAAGAGTGTCTCACTATGGTATTCCACAGGATGCCCATGTTGAGTGAGAATTGCACCCACAACATAGTCAAGCGCATCAATCTCAATATCGAATGGTTGTTGCAGATCGAGAAAGGAGAGTACTAGATCTGAGAACAAGCAATGTTTCAGATCATTGACTGCTCGTTGTTGCTTCTTCCCCCACACAAAATTGTCCCTACCACCACCCTTGGACACCTGGCTGAGGGCCCATGCAATATGGGAGAATCCCAACACAAACCGTCAATAGAAATTGGCTAGTCCCAAGAAGCTTTGAAGCTTGGTCAGTGTGGTTGAGGTTGGCCAGTCACAGATGACTTGGATATTAGCTAGATCAACATGTGCCCCATGCTCATCAACAATGTAGCCTAGGTATTAGACCCTGTTCATGCCAAAAGATCATTTTTCCAAGTTAGCATAAAGCTTGTGTTGTCCCAGAGTGCTCAAAACCTGCTGAAAATGTCGCATGTGCTCCTTCCACATTCTGTTGAAGATGAGGATGTCATCCAAATATACTACCACAAAAGAGTTGGTGAATGGTCTCAATGCATCATCCATCAACCTCATGAAAGTGGCTAGTGCATTTCTTAAGCCAAAGGGCATGATTAGCCATTCATAGAGACCTTCCTTAGACTTGAAGGTTGTCTTCCAGACATCAGCTAGTTTGATGAGAACTTGGTGGTAGCTAGACTTCAGGTCAATCTTGTTGAAGAACTTTTCCCCCTTGAGTTGGTCAATAAGTTCATCAATCCCAAGAATGGGGTAGCAGTTCCTGATTGTGATTTTGTTTAACGATTTGTAATCAATGTAGATTCGCCAAGTCCCATCCTTCTTCTGCACCAGAACAATCGAACTTCCACAAGGGGAGGATTTGGGTCTGATGTGCCCCTTTTGAAGAAGCTCTTGGATATGATGCCTAATTTCTCCATTCTCCATTAGCGAGCACCAATATATTGGCCCATTAGGTAGAGGTGCGTCGGGGGTCAGATCAATTGGATGCTTGACTTGGCAGTGTGTCGGTACCCCTATAGGTGAGGCAAACATGTCTTTGTATTCTTCCATGATCCCATCCACTTTCTTCTGCTACAAAGAGAGGAGTTGTGTAGAGGCCATGGATGTGGCGGGGACCTTCTACTTACTATGAGCACGGATCACAAAGAATATGAACTTCCCAGTCTGTGAAATGACCTTACTGCATTTCTTAGCAGAGACTAAATAAATAATAGTAGGCGGTGCCACCTCTGGGATCTTGTACAATTGTCTACCCAAAGTGATAATAACATTGCAAGGTCTAGACTCATACATGGCATGACACTTCCACAAATATGGTTGTCTTAAAAGAACATCACAAAATTCAAGGGGAGAAATATCACACAATACCTCATATTTGAAAGGCTTTATGATGTAGGGCAGACGACATTGTTGACTGACACAATGATCTCTTCCTTGACAAATCCAGTTGATGGTGTAGGGTTGTGGGTGTGTTGTCATTGGAAGGTACAGCCGCTTGATGACCTCTGCTGAAATCAGGTTCTTTTGACTATCATTGTCGACAATGAAATGAATCGGAGCCCCCTTGACCCACATTTGCGAGTAAAAGAGGCATTCCCCTTCCTCTAGTTCTTATAGTTCACTTGGTCGGACTTTGGTGGTAGCAACCATGGTACTGGGTTCAACATCAATAATTTGTTTCCCTCCTTCACGGTTTTTTCAGAATCAGAATTGACCTCTGACTCGGAAGCCTTCGGCTCGACCATGAGAGACTTCTTGGAGAAAAATTCATCGGTGTTGTGCCAAGGACTTTTATGGTACTCATACCATTTTACCGTGTCCTTCTTCGTCTTCTTGTTTCCCTTCTTGTGTTGTGGCTTGGAAGGATTGTTCTGAGGTTGGCCATCTCGAATTGGTCCCTTGCTACGTGCGTTGGGGTTGCCTTTTCCCTGCTTCGGCTGTGAAGGGTTTGCAGATCCAAACTCTCATTGTTTCTGCTTAAATTTCTACTCGATCTTGACAATGTATCTATACATCGTGCCCAATGAGGCAATGTCTAGGAACTCCATTTCTGTTTGAATGTATCTATGCAAAAAACTACAGTATTTGAGCACCAGATGATGCTCAAAATATTTTATACCAAATTTGGTGCGTAGGGTATTGTTATTGGATTAATTGGTAAATGTGGACATAAATAGATCTACCTAGATCCCATTGGAAACTAGAACAAAATAGAACATAATATAAGACTTTTCCTAGGCTCTAATTATTGAGTTTACTAGTTAACAAAATATAGACAACATACTTTTTAAATGTTGTTTCCTCTTGCCATTTCCATCCTAGCTCCGTTCCAATGCTCCTATGAAATTGAACTTGCAAGGGAACACAGGCCAACCAAAGTTAAAGTAACACAATATACTCAAAAAGAACCTATGTATGTGATCAAGGAATCATACAATAAAACAAGACTAGTTTTATGGGAAAGAAACATATTGTTGTATCATCTTAAATAGGAAGTGGAGAATACAACCAAATACTTGATGTTGCAAGGTCCCCTTTCAATGGTCCTTTTCTCTAACACACACACCTTTACTCCAAAGACTTTAAATGAAGAAGATCCACCATGTAGCTTGTAGAACTAAAGCAAATCTCTCAAGAAGTAGAACTCTCCACACAAATATTAGCCTATTCAACCTTAGAAGTTTTTATGAGAGATCCCTCTTTATATAGTGTGAAAGAGATATGGATGAGGATATTAGGATGATCCCACCAAATCAGAAAAGCGAGTAAGATCCAAGCCATTCGGGGGCCACCTCACTTTCTAGAAGATCCCTTTTTAGAACATTCGTGAAGTTTGTCTTTTCCTTAGCTTTTAGAATCATCACACCCTAAATATATGGAAGCTTGTGGAGACATCACATTCTATCTCTGGAGCAGGATGCGATGATCATGGATTGTCGCACCCCATGCATATTGCAAGGTGCAATGACCTTCTTTAATAAGTTTTTTGAGAAGGGAAATCAAATCACTTTTCTCATGGATAAAGACTCTTTTATCTTTTGAGGGAACATGAACACATGTTGTCAGTGGATCACTAGGGTGACCAAAATAATGTGTAACAGAATTCTCTCCAAAGTATGAAGTTGGAACTCGTGACAGCTGAAATACTTTGTAGAATGTGTGTGTCGAACAAGGAACACACCGATCAGGAACCTGCAAACAATCAAGCATCTGCATAATAATATACCATTGTCTGAGGTACGCATTCCCATAATCAAATTACAAAATGTCAAGTGATTCATGGCCACTAAATATACATTATGGATCCATGTCATTATGAATCAGCATAGCCACCAAGAATACGTTGTGGATCTATGTTCTAAAAGGACTCAAGTTAGGACATAGCCACGAGACATACAAAGAGGATCTACGTGTCAATAAAAATCATGAATACTCTCTCTCAACCTAGATCATAATGATGAGATCCAGGGTCTTCATTTCCATCATCCTTAACTACGAATCTAACCATGTGATTATAGGTGTCGAAGTCAAACATGGTAGAAACCACTTGATTACCAGTCATTAATTAAAATCGTTAACAAGTGCGAGGGAAATCACCATTGATGTTAATGATTCCCAAGGTACCCTAGTACAATCCAATGAATGTGAATAAATGAGTTGAAGTTGAAAACTCGATGGAATCTTCCAATTAGGAGTCAATGATGTGAACCCACTGTTGAAAGTGAAGAAACCTCTAAGGTACTGAATGATTTCTAAGTCTTTTTCAAGGATAATGAGTTGAAGTCGACAGGAAAAGACTCGTCATAGGAGGGCCTTGACATATCCCCCATCAATGAGAAAAAGTATGTAACGGATTTGAGATAGATCACAGTATTAAGTGATTTGAAACTGACACGGGGAAGGCCGACATGGAGAATATTTATAACTGCATATGGTCAAATCAATAGAAGGCATGTTTAGGCTGGACTTCTCTTCAACATATGAATGACACGACAATGGTATTGGCAGCATCGACTCAAGGAGGACCCAACATATGAATATGTGGGTGGTCAAATGAGATACAAATGGATTTCCCAACCTGAATACAATGATGAAGGGGGTTGTCATGTTCAAGAGTGACTATTATTTCCACTAGCATAAATACAGAGACACATTTCTTTCCCAATTTTCCCCCACCATTCCTTGCGAGTACCTCTTTATTTTTATGGAATCTTGAGGAGGATAACATATGCTTGTTGATGTAATCTCATCCTTTAGATGAGTCCCTCTGAGTATGTTTAACCAACCCTAAGAAGAAGTGGATTGATCCCATATGGGTCTTTTGATGTTTGTTTAATGAGTCCAATGAGAGAAAACTCAGGGTTTTTTCAATTTTAGATAGTCTGAAAAACACTTAAAGAGAACTCCATCAAGTCCTTTTTTGTAAATTAATCTAACGAGACCGCAAAAGTGATAACCTACCACTCATCATATGTTTTCTTCAAATACTTTTATGAGTGTGAAAAGAACAAGGTCGCTCGACAATCTTTTAATTTCTAAGGAGCGTGAAAAGAGCTTAAAGGATACTCCATAGGTTTCATTTTTCATGTCACCATTATGAGTTCAAAAAAATGACAAAAGACTACTCGATTACATTCTCGTGGTTTTATGAGCATGAAAAAGAATTAAGACTCTGCTCGGAGTTTTTCCTGAAAAACCCTAAAAGGATTTGTACATGCGACAAATAAATAAAAACAAACCAAAAAAAAATGGACCCTTGTTCCAACATTTCACCTCTAGACTTTTCCATCTACAAAAATCAACCACTTGTAAAGTTGTTAGGACTTTAAGGCTTGGATGAAGCATAAAAAATAATATAATATACTAATGAAAAGTAATAAAAATCAATAAAATAGGTCGAAAAATCACATTTCACTATTTCATTTGTAACTTCACCCAAACATTGCTCCAAACCCCTTTTTTACCTTGATTTTCAACTACGTATTATGGAGTGAACGACTGATCATTTCACGAATCGTCTCTGCAAAAAAGATAATCTCCATCTTCTTCATCTTTTCATGGATTAAAAATTGATTTTCATTGGTTAAAAATGTGCTTTTGGGTTGATTTTTTGAGGTTACCCATGCGTTGAGGTCGTCGTAGGTGCCCTATATTAGGAACTGTGATTGTCATAGTCGACCCTAAATATAGGGTGTGACGATGCCACACTGTGTAAATGCACAGGTCTGCAACAACCACAACCCATAATTTTTAAAAGATGAATCCAACAAGAAAAAACCTCTAGGAAAGAAAATTTGATTCTAATCTCTTTTTATGGTTCCTTGGCAGGTCTTCCACAGTCAAAATGTTGGAATGACATGAACGGGAGCACGAAGAAGAATATTACTTTGTCGAGAATGACCAAATAATGGTTATGGCCTTCTGGCAGTGTGGGTTGTTGAAATTCTTCAAGATTCAGGGCATGAGGGCCTAGCTGAGACTACTTGAGTACTTAGTTCACATGTGGGATTTGGACGAGAAATATTTTCATGTGGGTGCCCACATACTCACCATAGATATCGAGGATATATACTTCCTAACAAGATTTTCTTGCCATGGTTCACAAGTGACACTTACAGGTAGCAGGGGTGGCGGTGAGTCTATGAACCACTATATTGGTTGACATTGTGTGTCGGGTAACAAGAAACATAGCAGGAAGGTCACTATCAGGGATGTCTGTGTCTTGCCTCTGCGGACTATCCTCTATACGATCTCATGAATTGTAGGGAGTGCATCTCCCCATGTGGCTCTGCAGAGGCATGTTCAGTATGCATTGGAGTACATGGAGCCCCGAGTCTTCAACTGGTGAGAAGGGGTCCTTAAAATTATGAAGAAACAACTAACCAGGTGCAGAAGTGGTGAGTTGAAACAATTTGGATAAAGGTCTATTTTGGTATCCTTCTTCCTAAAGAGGGTCCCCATTTTAGGCTTGCAGGTAGAGTGGGGTATACCTGCCCCACAGGATCCAAGGATGAAGAGGTGGGTAGACGTCATGGCCCAACATGGAGGCGGTCACATCGTCAGTTATAACGATGTCTTCTTCGAGTGTTGAGGACTCAAATTCTCATGATCGATGATTATGCCTATGCTAGGTCAGATTTTTGTGGAGATCCGGACCTAGCTCTTCCCGAAGGTTCCCAATGGGGGGACATAGGTAAGAAGGAAAAAAAATTTATATAATTTTTTTGTTATTTTTAATGATATAAAATGTTTTTTATGTTGTTTATCCAATGACTAATAGAGTGCTCTTCGATGATGCAAATGTGGGACCTTATCATCCTCTAGGTTCATCCCCTATCCAGACACAAGGGAGAGAGGTACCGTAGCAGGAGTAGTTGTTGATGATATAGAGGCCATAGAACAAAATCTGGAGGGACTCACAATGAATGTCCCTGATGCCACAATAGATGAGATTCCTAGGCATTATCAATGCCACACAGTGGACGTGTCTGCATCCATCGGTCGAATGCTTCATAGAGTAGCAAGGGAAGTCACCTATTATAGCAAGAAACATCCTTTATGCTCTATTGTATATGAAGCCATGTGCTTCACATTTTTTATATTTTGGTCTTCGGACAAAAACATTTTTTGTAAAATTTTATCGTTATTAATACGAGGCTCCTACCGGCTTACTTGTTTTATGTACAAAGTGTGATTGGATTTTATAAATGTCTCAAATGTTTGTCTAACACATAATTAGCCAATGCATATGTTAATGTATTTAGACATCTAGGAATGTGTTGATATTCGACGTAATCAAAATGACATTCCAAGAGGTGGATTCGTAAATATACCCTTAAGAAAGTAGGACTTCAGATAGAATAAAAATTACTCAACTATAGTACCACTAACTGTGAATCAAGTCGTACAACAAGATGATAGAATCTAAGTGAAACAACGTCGGTCAATAACTCGATAAATGCATTGTATTCTGCGATATTGTTAGTTGCACACCCAAGAAAAACACCATGTAGACTAATCAATTCATCTGTAGGTGCATAGATTGCCCAAGCAACAGATGCTAAATTTTGAGTACTGCGACTAGCTCCATCAATGACGCCAATGTAGGGTAGTGAAGACACCGACATATGGAAACCAATCACAATGCAAGGTAAGCAGTCAAAAAGAGGAACCAAACAACAAAAACGAACACAAGAGTATGATACACTAAAAATACACAGCACTCATGCAAAAATTATTTAAGCATAGTACTTCTTCAAGTAAAGCCCATTTCTGGGTTCACTCAAAGGGACTCCATCATAATCTACCATCTCATAAGTTCCTTTCTCCAACACTCGTTTCACAATATAAGGACCCCGCCACATGGGCTCGAATTTACCAACCCCTAGCAAATCACGATATTTCTTGTAAAGAAGAACTAGATATCCTTCAGAAAAAACATGTGGCTTGACATGCTTGCCATATTGGGCTTTAACACATTTTTTTCTGAGTTTCAATAACTAAGGAAACATCATGACAGGTTTTGTCTAATTGCATCAAATACAAAAGATGCTCCTCTTCAGCAGAGGTGTTAGGGAGAAGTTTGACGACTAGTTTCAAAGATGGGATCTCACATTCAATCGGAAAAATTTCTTCAATACCATATACTAACTGGAAAGGTATGAATCCCATGAAAGACTTAACGGATGTTTGATAGGCCCATAATGCTAAGAACAACATCATGTACCAATGTGACTTATGAATTCCTACCATCCGTCGAAGCATAGTAGTGAGAAATTTGTTAATTTCTTCAACATGACCATTGGCCTCAGAATAATAAGGGGTTGAGTTTTCATGGAGGAGACCCAACTTCTTAGTAAGTTGAGACATCAGGAAATTACAAAAATGACTACCGTGATCAGTTACGATGGCTTGAGGGACACCAAATCTAGTAATGATATGATTGAATATGAATAATTGTTAAGAACCAAACATCAATATAGCATAGAAAAACCTCAGGAAAAGTACTCAACGGCTTGAAAAAGAGATAATTTCAGATAATAAGCCTCTTTGAGTGGGAAACCTCCTTTTACCCCACTTAAATGTTCAAGTACAAGATGATTCAAAATGAAAATGTCTCCTTGGTATAT
>JZKD02S1917045.1:45705-57890 GCA_000966675.3 Picea glauca
AAAATATCCATTATTGGTTAACATAAAGAAAAATTCCTTGATTCAACCCATCTATCATCACCCAACCTTATCTCAATTGGTAGAGTAGATATTTGTAGTGGGAGAAAATTCCTAATTCCCATCGTTAGGTTATTGGCTTGAATCTGGTAGGTCAAAAGTTATATTTTGTGGTGTTCTTAATTAATTATATTATTATTGATGCATCCATAGTTGCTTGTTGGATTTCCTATGGTTTTTATTTTCTCATATGAGAGTGAGGGTGGGGGTGAAGGTGGGGGGTAATATTAGAGAAAACATAATAGGGTGGCAGTGAGGGTGGGGGGTAATATTAGAGAAAACATAATAGGGTGGGGGTAATATTTTCTCTAATATTACCCCCTACCCCCACCCTCTCGAATATTACTCCCCACTCCCACCCTAATTAAGTGTAATATTATAGAAAACATAATATGTTTTCTCTAATATTACCCTGCACCCCACCCTCACCCTCACCTTCACCCTCATTAATATTTTTTCTCTAATATTACCCCCTACCCCCACCCTCATTAATATGTTTTCTCTAATATTTCCCCCCACCCCCACCCTCACCCTCATTAATATGTTTTCTCTAATATTTCCCCCCACCCTCACCCTCACCCTCATTAATACATTTTCTTTAATATTACCCTGCACCCTCACCCTCACCCTCATATTTCTCATGTGAATTTTCTAGGTTCATATATTCCACATAGTAGTTAAGCTTAGTAAAGACATATGATTCCTTTGAGAAGGGTGGAGAAGGGTCAAGAAAAACATTCATGAAGGGACATGATGTACGAGGTTTTGGAAAGGATATTATTCTTACCAATAATGTTATAACACCATATTATTTCATCATTAATATTGGTGAGGATGCGGTGATGCAATCTCCAATAGTTATCATGTCCTATACGGTGATGAATATATCCTCGAGAGGTGGATGTTGAAGGTCCCATCATTAGGTGGAGGGGAGGGGAGGGGAGGGCGGATTGTCTAGTACTATCCGAATATTTAATCACCGTGTGAAGACGGTTTAATCTTTAATCTCACACCTCAATTTTGGGTCATGGTGAAGTCATTTGTGGGAATTCATTCATAGATTATTCTGGGATTCCCTTGTCTACACAGAGTCAATCATGATTAAGAGTGGGTTGATATTGAGTGGATTTGTAGAACAAAGTTAATACTTATTATTTTGGGAACCAATTTTTTGGGTTTACAAATAAGCCTCCATCGTTTATAACGACTTTTATTCCTGAACTATTGAATGAGAATGAAATATGTGTGAAGCAAAGGGGTTGGGAAAAGTCCAATCTTCCTACTTGGTGTTTTTAGTGGGGACAATAGATTAAGGTGTGGGGCCAAGGTTATCCCTAAAACCTAATGAGTGCCAAATTTTTGAGTGAGGCAAGAAGAAAAAACAATGTGTAAATTGAAGGGAGGAAAGTATGAATTTGGTAATCAATAATTCTTTAATTAGTGAGAAAGTCATTTAATACTAGGAAAAGGTGCTTATTGTGTGTTTTAATGGATTTTGGAGTGTAGAAGACACACTATGAAAGTGGATGAACAACAGATGCATGAAAAAATTGAGGTATACTCCTTTTCATATGGTTCAAAAATGTTTCACAAATTTTGTTTTCAAATCATAAAAGCTTAAGTTAAGATTTACAAGTATAGGTGACATTGAAATATTTTCATGTTTTCCTTGAGTGAGTGGGTGCCTTTGTTTGACCCATTAAGATAATAAAAAAAAGGTTTGTTTCTCTTTGGGTACACTACCATACCTACCCATTGAGTTGGATACAAAAGGAATCCTTTAAGGCATAAGTTTAAGATTTATAACCTTTTTTAATATAGATGAAAAATTGTGACAAAGGAACACATCCTAGTAGCTAAACTTTATGTGGAAGTGGACCTTGGGGATAGTTTTCTGGATAGGATGTATATCAAATATGGAAATTATGACTATAGAGAAACCCTAGCCTATATGAATTTTCACTTTCATTGCAGTGGGTGTAGAGTGTATGGGCACTTCAAGTTCTTCTCTCCAAAAGGAGGAAGAATTCAAATTAGATGAAACAAATATTATATTAAGTCATGTTGATTTTCATAAGAAAAATTTAACAATAATCTATCTAGGTAGGTTGGATTAGGATGGAGGTGTAGTCACAAAAATATTTCCCGTAGTACATATGGAGAATATTCTAAAATTCATGAAGAGAATTTGTTATGAATTGTTGATAGAATCTCGTAAAATCTTACGCATCTTTAAAGTGGTGGTCATGCTCAACAAGCAATTAAGGATTTCAATGTCGAAAAAAAATTAGAAAATATTTTAAAGAGGTAGTCTTTGTGATTAAAAGAGGGTGTTGGAATAGGAATTCACTACGAGGAATAAAACACAAGAATAAGACGTGGATGTAGTTAATATTCATCATTCTCGAAATGAACTCATAATAGGAAATCATATCTTTTGTGAGCACTTTGAGAATGTGAACTTGTTCCAACAAAGGTTTTGTTTAAAGAAACCATAGTTATGAGAAGGTAAGTGAAGGTATGGCCTGGGAATTGTTGAGAATGACACTATATAACAAAGTAAAACCAATCAAAGGATATCCATTTACTCAAATAAGGAAGAGGTGCTTATTGTATATTTTTGAGGAACTATGAGGGATGCCCAACACGTATGTCTTCTACCTCTTTTTGGGATCTAAGTTTCATCAATAAAATATGTCCTTTGTTGCATTTTAGGACAGAAAACAGGTCTTCTTAAATATGCCATGAAATATTCCCTCAATTGATGGATATATTCTCTTTTAAGGTGCCCTTGCAAGTAGTTTTAGTAACCCAATGTTACATGAAAACCTCAAAACATATAGCACTTCTCTAGGATATTGACAAGATCCTAATGTTGATCTAAACACTAAGAATACAAGAAAAATGGAAACAAGTATTTTTTGTCAACATGGCCCTAGATAAAAACCCCCATGAGGAAAACTAGTTTAGAATGAAAGTATATATATGTGTGTGTGTGTGTGTGTGTGTGTGTGTGTGTGTGTGATCTCAAGCATGGAATACAACAAGGAATACAATAAAATAGAACTTGTACAAGTAGAAATCTCCTCTCGAGCTTTGCTATAAAGTTCCAACAAGAATGTGCACAAGCTAGTGCACCCTTCCTTCCTTGATGTTCAATCCAATGAAATAATGTTCCCTTGATCCTCCTTTTCCTAACTGAGAATCCCTGCACACAAACAAGTTGTTGTGTGCCTCCTCAATGATGTGTTGATGATTTCATTTGTGTGAGACATTCTCCATCTTACAAACCTATGAGATGTGGATCATTGCATTTATGTGAGTCTTTCTCCAGCTTACAAACCTAAGAGAAAGCCCTTAATAAGGGTACGTGGTTCCTACCGGAGATAGATATGGAAAGTAGAGATGACCTCCTCCATTCAAAGAGTTGAGAATAACTCCAAATGATTATCCAGTGGGAAAGGCAATCTTTTGAGTTAGACATGCATGTGGTTGACCACAAGGTGAATGTGTGAAATACCAAAGTTCTGGGTACATCTTCATGTGAACAGAAATGAAGATGATGTATTAGCCTCCTATGAGAAACAGAGTTGACGAGAAACTCCAGATGATTCTCCTGTGTGAGGCAATGGGAAAGAAGATCTATAGAGTGGGCATGCCTGTGGACGAGCACAGGTGAACATGTGAATATATGGTTCTTTTGTGTAATGCAGTGAGCTAGAGATATGGAAATCCCTATGGATGTGCCCCTAGTGGATGAGAACTAGTGGGTGTATCAAATCCCTTTCTATAGTGTTCAAGAGTCAGACCTACATGTAACCCTAATTGTAATGTAAAGGGTAAAGGTCGGCCCCACCTTAATGTTATTAATAATAAATGTAAAAGATAATTAATCTGATTAATATTAATTATATTAAAACCCAATGATCTCAGCCTTGTTGTGCTAATAGACACTTGTTTTGATAGTTTCAATCTATTATAAGTAAAAGTAAATTCCCCATTGAGGAATCATATCTTTCATGTGAGTTTGGAAATTTCAGCAAGCACACCTTCTTGGGAAAAGTGTGCACCTCTCTTGGGCGCTAGTCTTCTAGGGTTTGAGCACCCTCTTGTGTGCTAGATTTTCTTGGTGGTGAAGGTATTTCTCTTGAAGAATATAGCAAAGGATTTGGCTGAGTTTTCTTCCCTTGTTGAGAAGGGTTTCCCAGGATACTTCTTGTGTTCTTGTGCATGGTGCTTCTTCTTGTGATCTTGGTTGTTGCAACATTAATGGTTTAAGTAAAATGATAAAATGGAATGAAATTCACGCTTAAGACTAGGTTATTGAAAAATCAACATGGTATCAAAGCTTAGGTCTTGAAAGAACCATTGCACAAGCATCTACCAAGTCTCCTGTCACTTCTACAAAATCGTACGACCCTCCTAGGGTTTCCAGAAAAATTCATACGACCCTCCTTTAAGTGGTGTTCCAACCCTTCATACTTGGACGCTGAGACTATTTTTTGCATAGAAGAGTACGACCTCCTCCAGTGCATCTCCAGATGCTCTCAAAGTGAAATTACAAGCATTTTTAAATTTTTTCCCTAGGGTTTCTAGGGTTTCACAAAAATTTCATAATTAGGGTTTTTGCAACTCATTGAAGGAGCTCTTCAGCTCACCAGTGTTATCCTATTTTTCAAAGACTTATTTTTGGCAGTCATAACTCCAACAAAACCTAAAATTGCTAGCCTAGCCTAGCCGTTAGTTTTTCTAGCCCAAGTTGACAAGGGTTTGTGAAGAATCTAAAATTATGATGAACAAAACTATGTTGGAAGATAAGCTTAATGGATCAAGCAACTTCAAGTTCCTGGAAGAAAAGACTTAAAATGAAGGCTTATTATGGGTGATACAAAAAGGTGACACTATGAATACCCTCTTCATGAATATGTCAAGAGCACAGAGATCAGCCAGGTGCCATTGGAGAAATCATATCAACGCCCTCATGTGTGCACTTGTATATATATTATGTGTATCATTATCAATGGGGTAATTGCAGGAGGATGGAACCTTTTTCTGAAGTCATGGATCTAAAGGGATATCAGTACATTCAGAGGAATAACATACTGGAAGTGAAGACTCCAAGTTTGATTGTTGTAATTTTCATTCCTCTAATCTATATTTCTAAAGTTTACTACATTACAAGTAGATGTTGTAGTTGTGACAACATTCCTTAAAAATTTTTGATTCTAGAGATGTAGTCATTAGTCTCCTTTAGGAGATATTCTTGTTTTGGTTCTTCTTGTTTTCTTGTTCCAGATAGGTTAACAACAAAGGATTGTGTTTATCCTTCGGAGGGAGTCAAAACTATTTGAGAAAGAGGAAGAATAGAACCATCATTGGGGAAACCAATGCAATAATACGTGATCAGAATCTTTCTATGATTCTATGGGAAGAAGAATGCATGACACAGTATATGTTCAAAAAAATAGTCTTCACCGGACTTTGAAAAAAAACATAAACTCCCGAAGAAGCCTTCACTAGAGTGAAGCCTGAGATTGAACACTTCAGGATATTTGGGTGCCCAATGTATTTTCATGTACCCAAAGAGAAGAACTCCAAGTTAGATCCTTTAAAAATAAAGGATACAGTCAATCTTCAAAGACGTTCCAGATCGACATCCTTGGTCAGAGACCGATTGAGACAAGCAAAGATGTTTTCCTTGAAGAAGAGATATCTTTTCAAAGATCCAAAGAATCTTAGATGGAGATTAACAGTGAGACAATGCCTTCTCCCCCTTTAGCAATTCAAAGGGAGACAAACATTATTCCAATTGATCCAGTTTCTCCAGTTGATATGTTCAGAGATATTGCAGTAGAGCATAAAAGGGATACCTAGACTCACTCTACAAGAGGCATAGAAACATACAAGCCTATCAAGGCACATCCTGAGAAAGCAAAAGAGATTTTTGAGCTATCCTTAAGTCATGTGCCACTTCATTGATGTTGAGCCTCCTTGTCTTAGAGAAGCAACAGGAAAACAGGTATGGAAAGATTCCATTACAGAAGAATACCAATATATATTAAAGAATGATGTATAAGATATTATTCAGGGACCAGAAGAGAAGTCTGTGGTAGCTTCCAAGTGGATCTATAAGATCAAGCATGCAGCTGATGGAAGTGTCGAGAAATACAAAACGAAATCTATAGACAAAGGTTTCTCACAAACAGAGGGAGTTGTCTATGATGAGACACTTGATTTGGTAAACCTGATACACTTCCATCTGTACTACCATCCATGAGTTGGAAACTATATCATATAGATAGATTCTTGATGAGTTTGGATTTCAGCAAGAGTGTTGTTGATCCAAACCTATATTATTACAATGTTGGTGATGAGAGCCAGATTTTGATCACTTATTTAGAAATCCTTGTTGTTGGATACAATTAATCCTTGAATTTTGAATTCGAGATGAAGAATTTGTGTATGATTCACTACTTCTTGGGACAAGAAGTATGACAGAGGATCGATAAGATTTTCCTAAGTCAAGGAAAATATACAGTGAAAATATTAAAGAGGTTCAGTATGATAGAATGAAAAATACATCGTGATGGATTTAAAGAAGAATATTGATGATGATTTAGACAAGGATGATCCACAACTGATTGGATCACTGATGTATATGGTTAACACTAGACTTGATTCATGCCATGCAGTGAATGTGATTAGTCATTTCATGAGTCAACCAAGATAGACTCACTGGACAACAACAAAACATGTATTGAGATATATACGAGGTACAGTTGGATATGGCCTGAGATATGCCTCTAGTGTGAACTTGAGTTTGCAGGATATGCCGATTCAGATTGAGAAAAAAGTACAATGGACCGGAAGAGCACATTCGGTTGATGTTCTACCGTAAAGTTTTCCATGGTTTCCTGATGTAGCAGGAAACAAAACTATGTGGCCTTGAGTAGCACATTGGCAGAGTATATAGCATCGAGTGTCCAAATCAATGTGTCTTCACAAGCTTTTGACAGATTTACTGGACCATGATATGGATCCTATGATGATAACCAAGAGCCATGTGTAAAGCTCCTTGAAAACCCATTGTTTCCATATCGATAGAAACACGATGAGATGAAATATCCTTATATCATAGATATGATGCTGAGGAAAATTGTACACATGCAGTACCTTCCTACACATGAGCAGATTGCAAACATATGCACCAAACCAACTTGGTGAAGAATGCCTTCCTAGTTGAGAGGGATTATTGATGACTCCAACCAAGACAAAATTTAGAGTACATCCATGTGAGACTTGGCATGATGATGAATGCCTCCCTAGTTGAGAGGGAGTGTTGATGATTGCAGTTATGTGATACATTCTTTAGCTTACAAACCTGTGAGATGTGGATCATTGCAGCTATGTGAGTCTTTCTCCAGCTTACAAACCTGAGAGCAATCCCCTAAGAAGGGTACGTGGTTCCTACCTGAGACAAAGCTAGAACGTAGAGATGACCTCCTCCATTCAGAGAGTTGAGAAGAACTCCATATGATTATCCAGTGGGAAAGGCGATCTGTTCAATTAGACATGCTTGTGGTTGAGCACAAGGTGAATGTGTGAAATACCAAAGTTCTGGGTACATTTTCATGTGAACAGAAATGAAGATGATGTATTAGCCTCCTATGAGAAACAGAGTTGATGAGAAACTCTAGATGATTCTTTTATGTGAGGCAATGGGAAAGAAGATCTAGAGAATGGGTGTGCATGTGGACGAGCACAGGTGAACATGTGAAGATCTGGTTCTTTTGTGTAATGCAGTGAGCTAGAGATATGGAAATACCTATGGATGTGCCCCTAGTGGATGAGCACTAATGGGTGTATCATATCTCTTGCTATAGTGTTCAAGAGTTAGACCTACATGTAATCATAATTGTAATGTAAAGGGTAAAGGTTGGCCCCACCTTAATGTGATTAATAATAAATGTAAAAGATAATTAATATGGTTAATATTAATTATATTATAATCCAGTGAGGTCCACCTTTTTGTGCTAATAGACACTTATGTTGATAGTTTCAGTCTAGTATAAGTAAAGGTAAATTCCCCATTGAGGAATCATATCTTTCATGTGAGTTTGGAAATTTCAGCAAGCACACCTTCTTTGGAAAAGTGTGCACCTCTCTTGGGCACCAATCTTCTAGGTCTTGAGCACCCTCTTGTGTGCTAGGTTTTCTTGGTGGTGAAGGTATTTCTCTTGAAGAATATAGCAAAGGATTTGGTTGGGTTTTCTTCCCTTGTTGAGAAGGGTTTCACAGGATACTTCTTGTGTTCTTGTGCATGGTGCTTCTTCTTATGATATTGGTTGCTACAACATTAATGGTTTAAGTAAAATGATAAAATGGAATGAACTTCATGCTTAAGCCTAGGTTATTGAAAAATCAACATGATGAACCTGCCATATCTGAAGTAGCACAAGAAATGCTAGTGTCTACTAAGGATGTGCCCTCCTCCTCAAGTGCTCCCTCCTCAAAGAAAATACACTCACACACAAATGATGATTCTCCAAGCCTCCTATCACTCTCCATGAATGGAGGCTCCCAAGATATCTTCACCAAATGCTTCCATCCTCATCTCGTTTCTCTTCTCCCAACTCTCTTATTGAACAAATGAAGGAATTAGCCTCTATTTGACCCTTACGCCCCTCTTGAACCATCCATAAGGAAACCTAAAAGATGAATGACTAGGATCACACAAAGCCATCTCTAATCAAAGGTTAAAATATCTATAAAATAATCTCACATCAAAACCCACTTTGGGTTAAGTTCCCTAAGTTTACTTTATGCCTCCCAATTCACCCACAAAGTGAATTAATAGTCACTTTAGTCTAAAAGTGACAAATTTCACTTTTGACTTAAATCTCTTAAGTCAAAGTGAAACTAGACATAAAGTACAAGGTAAAATGGTACACAATTTCCCTCTTGTGGTTAGAGACCCAAAATCACAAGGGGACCACTTTCCAAGGTACCCAAATCTCAACACTCCCTCTTACCGAGGAACGTGTCATTCACCCCTCCAATCTCATCCCTGCAGTGGACATGGTTGCCTGCTAGAAAGTACTCGGTGAGTATGGATGTACCTTGATCATAAAAAGTGGTCTTTGACACAGATCTACTCGACCTTCCTGATATCTAGATGGAAGTGCATCTCCACCTATCCAAGATCACCTAGATCTTGGCATCACACCAAATATCTCAACCTTGGCATCTCACCAAGGATTTCTACCTCTTAGCATATCACCAAAGGTCACTTCCCTTGGCATCTCACCAAGAGTATCATCTCTTGGAATCTCACCAAGAGTATCATCTCTTGGAATCTCACCAAGAGTATCTAGATCTTGGCATCTTACCAAGATCCTCAACTTGGCCTCTCACCAAGTGACTTCTACTAGAAATGGAAACTGAACCTGATATGCTCATATCCATATCCAAGTAAGGCTCAAGCCTCTCTGGCGCCCTACTCACACTCATCAATCTATGATGCTTTGAATCATCTACACCAACTATTTGTTTGCTCGAAAACTCTATAACTGAAGTTGTCTCGGGTGGACCAGTCACCCCTGAATGTGGTGTCCTCTAATGTTGAGTCTCAACTTCCTCTGAATCAATACTCTAATTCAGTGGGACCTCCTTAACTATGTCTTCCCACTAACCTTCGGATGGTGTATCAAATGAAAAACAACAACTAACAAAATCACACTCCCTCGCAAACTGAGTAGTGAACTCCTCCTCATGTGTTGTCGTTGCAGTACCATCCTGTTGCACGGAAAAGATGCTAAAAAAAGGCCATTCTGGAATTATTGCACAACTCCATACCATTCAAGCCATTGAGACACCCTTTGTGTCGCGGGAACTCCAATCCATCATTTCTAAACATCAAGTTGTTTTTTCCACTCCCTAGGGACTCCCTCCTTGTCGTGGTGTTCATGATCATTCCATTCTCCTTGTCCCTGACATCCTTCCTCCCAATAGTTGTCCCTATCGTCATCCCTTTTCCCCAAAAAATGAAATTGAGAAAATTGTTCAAGAATTGCTCAATGCAAGTGTTATCCGTCCTAGTACAAGTTCCTAATATTCTCCTGTGGTCATGGTCCTTAAGAAAGAATGTTCTTGGCGCATTTTTCCTGAATTATGCGCCCTCAACAAACTCACCCTTAAAGACAAGTTTCCCATTCATGGCATTGATGACCTCTTGTATGAATTAAGTGGTGTCCAATTCTTTACTAAACTTGATCTTCATTCTGGCTACCACCAGATAGGTATGAACGAGGCAGACATTCCTAAGACTGCATTTTGAACTCATGAGGTCCACTATGAGTTTTTGGTCATGCCCTTTGGCTTGTGTAATGCTCCATCCACTTTCCAAAACCTCATGAATCATGCCTTCGGTCCTTTTCTCCATCATTTTTTCTTAGTTTTCTTTGATGCTATCATCATCTATAGTAAAACCTGGACAACCCATCTTGCTCATGTGGATCGAGTTCTCCATCTACTCTCTCGGCACCAACTTTTCCTCAATCAATCTAAATGTTCTTTTGGCACCTCGAAAGTCGAGTACCTGGGTCATCTTGTTGACAAGGCTGGTGTCAGGGTGGATCCTAAAAATATTGAAGCTATGCAGGATTGGCCTCACCCAAAGAGTCTCAACAACTTGTGTGGATTCATGTGTTTAACATGTTATTATCACAAGTTTTTTAATAATTATGGAAAGATTGCGGCCCCTCTCACTCCTCTCCTTAAAAAGAATTATCTCACTTCAACTCTCGTAGTTGCTCAAGCCTTTCAAACCTTGAAGACGACCATGTGCACCACTCCACTCCTGACCCTTCCTAATTTCACAAATACCTTTATCCTAGAATGTGATGCTTTCGGGAAAGGAATTGAAGCATTCCTTATGCAAGAGGGTTGACCTTTGGCCTTTACCAACAAACAACTATCCAAGAAAAATTTGGGAAAATCAATCTATGAAAAGGAAATGTTGGCTATTCTGCATGCAGTGGATCTTTGGCGCCCTTATCTATTAGGGAAACGCTTCCAAATTGAGACAAATCATTAAAGACTCAAGTATTTTCTGGAACAATGCCTTTCCTCCCCAGAGCAACAAAAATGGGTGACTAAGCTCTTTGGATATGATTATGAGATCATTTACAAAAAATGAAAAGAGAATGTGGTTGTTGATGCACTTTCTAGAAAATATGAAGATGAAGGGTCCCTTTTTTTCCCTCTCCTTCATTGTACCATATTGGCTCCAAGTTGTTCGCCAGGAATGGTAACACGATCCCAAAATTTTGCATCTGATACAATGATACAACAATTGCTTGTCAATTATCCCATTTCCCCAGGGTACTCTTGGCACAATGATGAGTTTCGATACAAGGTCGTTTCTATTTAAGTATACAATCAGAACTTAAATCCACAGTACTTTCTGAACATCATGCTACACCCACTGTTGGGCACTCATGGTTTACCAAAAACTATGACGGAGTCAAATGCTCTTTTTTTCTAGGATGGTATGAAACAGGACGTTCTCAATTTTGTGGCAGAATGCGATGTTTGTCAACACAACAAGGGAAAAACAGTCAAATCTACTGGCACACTACAACTACTTCATATTCCACCGACTATTTGGAGGGATGCAACATGGTCTCTCACCACATAACAAATATTTGTCTTTGCCTTGGTGTTCTTCTTCCTGAAATATGCATCCAACAAGGGATATGGATCATGTGCAGGAGGAATCATCACGAGAGCTTGAACTATATCGCATAGTTCAAGATCCTCTAAGAAAAACGTGATCCTGGTCTTCCAAGGGGACTAGTTGCTAGCTATTTCTAGCCTATATCCTCTTCTATCATCTGAGACACGACATGGATGTCCACTAAAACTCACATTGATGCTACACATTGCAAAATAGTACATCCTCACTCCGGTCAACACAAGTGTGAAAAGAGGATGTCCAAACTCAACATCACTCCTGATCCGGATTATTTTCGGCACGAAATGAGAGCGGAGATATAACATAGAAATATTCAGAGATATTGCAAGAGAGACAACAATATAACAGAGATATAGTGGAAATATAAAAAGAG
>JZKD02S1917056.1:32345-43902 GCA_000966675.3 Picea glauca
AAGATGAATGCTTTGGTGTTTTTGAAAATCACACAAGAGGAATAGGGTCCAAGTTATTGTTAAAAATGGGCTATGAATGTAGAGGGTTAGAAAAGCGTGCACAAGGCATTGTTGAGCCTATTTTTTTTGAGGAGAGGCCCAAGTATAGGGGTCTTAAGATATGAACAAAAAGATAGAGAAAACTCCGAAGTTTAGGAGACAAGGGAAACAATTTCAAGAACAACTTTTGTTGCAATTTCAATCCCTCAAGAATGCAAAGTGTGTGTTCAAGATGAATGCAAATGTGGGAAACAAGAGAGTTGTGACAGCCGTGAGGACAAGAAAATTTTTGTTGGTCTTCAAAAGAGAGCTAGTAACTCTTGAAATTCACCTCCTCAAGAAGGCGATAAAGGTGAATGTTCAAGGACTTTTGTTGCAAGTTCAATCCCTCAAGCATGCAAAGTGTGTTTTCAAGATGAATGCAAATATGTTCAACAAGAGAGTTGTGATAACCATGAGGACAAGAACATTGTTGTTGGTCTTCAAAGGAGATTTGGTAACTCTTCAAATTCACCTCCTCAAGAACATGATAAAGGTGAATGTTCAAGGTATATTTCTGCCTGTAATTCAGTTTCTTTTGATTATGTTAAGCATGGTAAATTTTCATGTAAAAATGGAAGAAACAATCCATGTACATATTGTGGTTTAGATAACCATCATGTTTCAAGATGTTGAAAAAGATTTACCACATTCAGGAAACTTTCCAAGCAAAGGGAACTTGAAAAGAAGATGCAAAAGATTTGCACTCACCCAGAAGAGGGGTCATCTCATTGACCAATGTTGGACATTGCATCCAACCATCCATTCACAACACAAGAGGTAGATGGATAAAGAGACTGGCAAGAATGGAAGAGGAGATTCCATCATTGATGTGAGTCAAGATGATTCATAAGAAGATGATTTTCAGTAGAAAAATTCACCATTGAATTGGCTTGGTAAGAAATGGTTAGATTTCTTGAGCAAGTAAGGCTTGCATTTTTCTATTTGTAGATGCACATTTCAGCCTTATGTATTCTTTTTTGTTGAAAGTATGACAAGTAGTAGCAGTTTATCACAACTTGTATGATGCAAGTTTGCGTGAGAATGTGATTCTATTGAAGGCATTCTTGTTGTTGCACAGCTTCATCAGGAGGATGTAAAAGATGGGTATGATACTCACTTATTGCAGCCATATATCTTTTCATTTCATCTCTTATGTATCCACATGTTTTTGGGTTTATGTATTTATGTTTGTACTTGAAGTAGAGTTGAAGAGCTATGCACATGCATGCAATTTTGTATGTGTGTAAACAATGAACTTTGTGATAGCTTCATTATGAGTGAGTCATGAATGTAACATGGTTGTGTATCATGACTGCAGACTTGTCATTGGGATTGTCGATATGTTTCAAATGACTCTTGACTTGTGTCGATGTTGTCTTAATGACCATGTCGTGTCAATAATGTTTTTCAACTTATGTTTAGTCGATGGTGTTTTTTGGCTTGTAGGTCGATATTGAGTACACCAAGATGCAGGAAAAAGCATGTACTTTGATGAAGTACAAGATGCTACAGTTTGCTTGAAGAGAAAAAAGACTTGTTGGCATCATTTTTAGTCTTGTATTAAGTTTGTTTTCAAGATTGATGGTTTTTCTTGGTTTGTGACAAGATGTCGCAAAAAAGTATTTTGAAGCCATTGTAGAGAGGATTGTGTTGATTCCAAAGATTTTACAAGAGGGACTTGATTCTCAGTGGGAAGGATGTCAGTCTTCCAAGCACAAAGAGAACAGCGGGTCAGTAGTAGCCAAAGAACAGTGGTTCAGGGACATAGCCAGTTGCAGCAAGGCATGTCAAGGTACCCAGGTGATTTCCAAAAAGAATTTTCAAGTAGAATCAATTGATAGAACTTGGAAGCAGAAGAGTATTGAAGCTCAGTCAAATAATCAACAGCTTTTGTGGGTCCAAAATCCTTTCAGTGGGAAGGTGTGATCAGAAACTGGACCAGGGGTCAAATCTTAGCAAAAAAATTAAAGTGTTTGGAATCACTTCAAAATGAACATGTGCGTAGGCCTCGTCCTCACGAACCCAACACACTTCGAAAGGGATCAAAAAGACATCAGATGAGAGAGATATCATATTCTGTTTGATTTGCCAAATAGGGCAAAAATATTGCTCATTGTACAGTTCGTACAGCAGATGTGGCATGATTGTATGATGAGATGGAAATGCTGACGTTGCAGGTGTTGAGTGGAAAACCGAGGGTTGACGTGGTTGAATCATTTTTGGACACGTGGCATGGTTGTTGGAAAATGGGGTAGTGCCACGTGGCCCAGGCACGGGCTGCTACATAGCACCGTATTGTATGGTAAAATTTTATGTAGTCTATGGGGATCGAACCCCTGACCTCCCCCCATAGTTGAGCGCCTTCGTAAAGTATGTGCTACCACTATCCCACATGATGTTTCTTTATATATATATGTTTGAATATATATTTAAGTTTGATTATGTTTCATTGTGGGCGTGAGTCCGAGCTGGGGCTTAGCCCCAGCCCTCAGTTATGTGTGCCACCCCCATACAACCACCTCAACTTTGCACTCGGGGATTTTCCAATGGTACTCCTACACACCCCTAGACACTTGTTGGGCCCTCAACCAATTTTGTAACATAGCCCCAAATTTGCACTGGGACATAGCCATATGGCCGCCCATGCTCCCAACACCTCCGCCTTTGGGGGGCCCAATTCCGCTAACGATGCGTTAATTTGGAGTGTTTTATGGAGATGCATGCGTGTTCTTGTTTTAGGCATGGAAATCACCCAAAAGACATGTTACCCACACATGGAGTGTGTTTTAGCGAACCAGAGACAACAAGCTTGAAGGAGGAAAATGGCAGGAGGCCTATCTTCTTCATTTTTTGGCCAAATGAGGTGTCGAAAAAGCCCAGCTAGGGTTTTTTGGATGTTTTGAATCCATTGGCATAGTTTTCAAAGGCATTAGAAGACTTCTTTTGTAGGTTTTTATACTTTGAAGTTTTAGGGAGCTCAAGGGCGGTTAGTGCCACCATTGAAGGAGGCCATGCTCAGATGAGCACAAGTCTATTTTCAGTGACTGAATTGTCATTATTGACTAATTGTTATGATATAAACTCATTGGGATAGGTTTCATAGGTATTTGAGGACTTTTATAGGTGTTTTTTTCCACAAGGAATCTCAGGGAAGCTCAAGGCCACCAATAGAAGAGGTCATGCCTAGATGAGCCATGGTTTGTTTTAAGAGTTCTAATAGTCATTTTTGGGGTTTTAATGTATTCTGAACCCAATGGTACAATCAATAAATCCATTGGATTTGATCAGAAACTTGTAAACAAAAACAAGTCATCCCCCTATTTTCAGATCAGGTGGTATCAGAGCAAGGTTTTTGTCATGTGATTTCCATTGATAGCTAGATATTTAGCTGTTGGTATTATTGTGCAAGTTTTGTGTTGAAGTTTGATATCTTGCAAGGATTGAGGAGGCTTCAAATAGTAAGATTTCTCATACATATTCAATAGCCAAGCTCTTTGACAAAGAGATGTTGAAGGCATTTGTAACCATGAGAGATATGGTGCAAGAGATGTTGGAATATAGGAAGGAGTGCATTGTCCTTCAAGAGAAGTTGATGGTCATGAAGGAGGAGAAGCACCAGCTTCTTGAAAAGTTGCATGAGATGGAGACTCAACTCCATGAGGCAAAGGAAACCCTTACCAAGTACATGCATGAACATAAGGTATGCAATGTTGGTTTTTCTTCAAATTCCTCTCAAGATGAATGCTTTGGTGTTTTTGAAAATCACACAAGAGGAATAGGGTCCAAGTTATTGCTAAAAATGGGCTATGAAGGTAGAGGGTTAGGCAAGCATGCAGAAGGCATTATTCATCCTATTTTTGTTGAGAAGAGGCCGAAGTATAGGGGTCTTGGATATGAACAAAAAGATGGAGAAAATTCCAAAGTTGAGGAGACAAGGGAAACAATTCCACGAACAACTTTTGTTGCAAGTTCAATCCCTCAAGCATGCAAAGTGTGTGTTCAACATGAATGCAAATGTGGGAAACAAGAGAGTTGTGATAGCTACGAGGACAAGAACATTTTTGTTGGTCTTCAAAAGACAACTAGTAACTCTTCAAATTCACCTCCTCAAGAAGGCGATAAAGGTGAATGTTCAAGGACTTTTGTTGCAAGTTCAATCCCTCAAGCATGCAAAGTGTCTGTTCAAGATGAATGCAAATGTGTGAAACAAGAGAGTTGTGACAGCCATGAGGACAAGAACAATGTTGTTGGTCTTGAAAGGAGAGCTGCTAACTCTTCAAATTCACCTCCTCAAGAAGGCAATAAAGGTGAATGTTCAAGGTATATTTTTGCCTATAATTCAGTTGCTTTTGATTATGTTAAGCATGGTAAATTTTCATGTAAAAATGGAAGAAAAATTCCATGTACATATTGTGGTTTAGATAACCATCATGTTTCAAGATGTTGGAAAATGTTGACCACATTCAGGAAATTTTCCAAGCAAAGGCAACTTGAAAAGAAGATGTAAAAGATTTGCACTCACTGCCAAAATAGGGGTGATATCATTGACCAATGTTGGACATTGCATCCAACCATCCATTCACAACACAAGAGGAAGATGGATAAAGAGACTGACAAGAATGGAAGAGGATATTCCATCATCGATGTGATTCAAGATGATTCACAAGAAGGCGATTTTCAGCAGACAAGGTCACCATTGAATTGTCTAGGTAAGAACTGGTTAGATTTCTTGAGCAGGAATGGATTGCATTTTTTTGTTTGTAGATGCACAATTCAGACTTATGTATGCTTTTCTGTTGAAAGTATGACAAGTTGTAGCAGTTTATCACAACTTGTATCATGCAAGTTTGCATGAGAATGCGATTCTATTGAAGGCATTATTATTGTTGCACAACTTTGCTAGGAGGATGTAAAAGATGGGTATGATACTCACTTATTGTAGCCATATAGATTTTCATTTTAGCTCTTATGTACCCACATGTTTTTCGGTTTATGTACTTATGTTTGTACTTGAATAAGAGTTCAAGAGATATGCACATGCATGTGATTTTGTATGTGTGTAACAATGAACTTTGTGATAGCTTCATTATGAGTGACTCATGAATGTAACATGGTTGTATATCATGAATGTCAACTTGTCATTGGGAATGTCGATATGTTTCAAATTAGTCTCAACTTGTGTCGATGTTTTCTTGACGACTATGTTGTGTCAATCATGTTTTTCGACTTATGTTTAGTCGATGATGTTTGTCAGCTTGTAAGTCGATATTGAGTAAACCAAGATGTAGGAAAGCACATGTACTTTGGTGAAGTACAAGATGATACAGTTTTCTTGAAGAGCAAAAATACTTGTTGGCATCATTTCCAGTCTTTCGCAGGAAAGTATTTTGCAGTCGTTGTAGAGAGGATTGTGTTGATGCCAAAGATTTCAGAATAGGGACTTTATTCTTAGTGGGAAGGCTGTCAATCTTCGAAGCACAAAGAGAACAGTGGATCAGCAACAACAAAAGAATAGTGGTTTAGGGACATAGCCAGTTGCAGTGCAAGGCGTGTCAAGTTACCGAGGTGATTGCCAAAAAGACTTTTCAAGTAGAATCAATTGATAGAACTTGGAATAAGAAGAGTATTGAAGCTCAGGCAAATAATCATCAACTTTTGTAGGTCCAAAATCCTTTCAGTGGGAAGGTTTGATCAAAATCTGGACCAGGGGTCAAATCTTATCCCAAAAATCAAAGTGTTAGGAATCTCTTCAAAACGAACATGTGCATAGGTCTCGTCCTCATGAACCCAATGCACTCGAACATGTTCAAATGGATATCGGCTGAGCGATATATCACATTATAACCGATTTTCCAAATAGGGAAACAAATTGTCGACTATACAGTCTGTACATCTGACGTGGCATGGCCTTACATCTAACTCGGTAGGCTTGTATGATGAGATGGAACCGTTGATGTGGCAAGTGATGAGTGACAGGCCAAGGGTCGACGTGGGTGAATCATTTTTGGACACATGGCATGGTTGTTGGCAAATGGGGTGGTGCCACGTGGCCCAGGCATGGGTTGCAACATAGCACCCTATTGTATGGTAAAATTTTATGTAGTCCGTGGGGATCGAACCCTGGACCTCCCCCCACGGTGGAGCACCTTCATAAATTATTTTCTACCACTAGCCCACGCATTGTTGCTTTCTATATATATGTTTGAATATATATTTAAGTATGATTATAATGCATTGTGGGCGTGGGTCCAAGATGGGGCTTAGCCCCAACCCTCGCTTATGTGTGCCACCCCCATACAACCACCTCAACTTTGCACGCAGGGATTTTCCAACGATACTCCTCCACATGCTTGGACACTTGTCATTCCCTCAGCCAATTTTGTAACGGAGCCCCAAATTTGCGCTAGGACGTGGCCATATGGCCCCCCATGCACCCAACACCTTCGCATTTGGGGTCCCTAATTCTGCTAACGGTGCGACAATTTGGTTTGTATTGTGGAGATGAATGGGTGTGTTGGGTTTAGGCACGGAAAACACCCATACGCAAGGTCACTCACACATGGAGTGCATTTTGGCAAACTAGAGACAATAAGTTTGAAGAAGGAAAATGGCAGGAGGCCTATCCTCTTCAGTTTTTGGCCAAATGAGGTGCCGAAAAATCCCAGCTAGGGGTTTTTGCATGTTCTGAATCCATTGAAACAGTTTTCAAACACATTTGGACACTTCTTTTGCAAGTGTTTCTACTTTGAATTTTTAGGGAGCTCGAAGGAGATTAGGGCCACCATTGAAGGAGGCCATGCTCAAATGAGCCCAAGTCTATTTTCAGTGACTGAATAGTCATTATTCAATAATTGTTATGATATGAACTCATTGGGATAGGTTTCAAAGGAATTTGAAGACTTTTACAGGTGTTTTTCCCACAAGAAATCTTAGGGAAGCTCAAGGCCACTAGTAGAAGAGGTCATGCCCAGATGAGTCATGGTCTGTTTTCAGATTTCTAATATTTATTTTTGGGGTTTTTATGTATTCTAAACCCAATGGTACAGTTAGTAAATCCATTGGAGTTGAGAAACAACTTGTAAGAGAATATTTGACAAACTAATCCTAGATATCCTAGTCCATTGATCGAGGCTCAAGGAGATGTATCCCAGTTGGGGGTGAACTCCTTTATCATGTTGTTATTGTTGTGAGTTTGTTTCTTATTGTTTTCCTACAACTTATGTTTGTTGTTGTATTTATTTAGAAAACATATTTAACCTTTTAAAGAACCTCACACATAAACACCTAAAAGAATCCTAAACTTGACACATAAGACCTCTTGCACAACTAAGACATTGAGCAAGGTCCTAAAGTTTATTTTAATGGAGTAGAGGGTGTCTGCATAGAAAAACAAGTCAGCCCCTATTTTCATATCAGGTGGTATCAGAGCAAGGTTTTTCTCATGTGATTTCCATTGATAGCTAGAGATTTAGTTGTTGGTATTATTGTGAAAGTTTTGTGTTGAAGTTTGATATCTTGCAAGGATGGAGGAAGGTTCAAATAGTAAGAGTTCTCATACATATTCATTAGCCAAGCTCTTTGACAGAGATATGTTGAAGGCATTTGTAACCATGAGAGATATGGTAGAAGAGATGTTGGAATATAGGAAGGAGAGCATTGTCCTTTAAGAGAAATTGATGCCCATGAAGGAGGAGAAGCACCATCTTCTTGAAAAGTTGCTTGAGATGGAGACTCAACTCCATGAGGGAAATGAAACCATTACCAAGTGCATGCATGAACATGAGGTATGTAATGTTGGTTTTTCTTCAAATTCCTCTCAAGATCAATGCTTTGGTGTTTTTGAAAATCACACAAGAGGAATGGGGTCCAAGTTATTGTTAAAAATGGTCTATCAAGGTAGAGGGTTAGGAAATCATGCACAAGACATTGTTGAGACTATTGTTGTTGAGGAGAGGCCCAAGTATAGGGCTCTTGGATATGAATAGAAATATGGAGAAAATTCCAAAGTTGAGGAGACAAGGGAAACAATTCCAAGAACAACTTTTGTTGCAAGTTCAATCCCTCAAGCATGCAAAGTGTGTGTTCAAGATGAATGCAAATGTGGAAAAAAAGAGAGTTGTGACAGCCATGAAGACAAGAACATTTTTTTTGGTCTTCAAAATAGAGATAGTAACTCTTCAAATTCACTTCCTCAAGAAGGCGATAAAGGTGAATTTTCAAGGACTTTTGTTGCAAGTTCAATCCCTCCAGCATGCAAAGTGTGTATTCAAGATGAATGAAAATGTGTGAAACAAGAGAGTTGTGACAGCCATGAGGACAAGAGAAATGTTGTTGGTCTTCAAAGGAGAGTTGGTAACTATTCAAATTCACCTCCTAAAGAAGGCGATAAAGGCGAATGTTCAAGGTATATTTCTGCCTTTAATTTTGTTGCTTTTGATTATGTTAAGAATGATAAATTTTCATGTAAAAATGGAAGAAAAAGTCCATGTACATATTGTGGTTTAGTTAACCATCATGTTTCAAGATGTTGGAAAAGATTGACCACATTCAGGAAACTTTCCAAGAAAAGGCAACTTGAAAAGAAGATGCAAAAGATTTGCACTCACTGTCAAAAGAGGGGTCATCTCATTAACCAATGTTGGACATTGCATCCAACCATCCATTCATAGCACAAGAGATAGATGGATAAAGAGACTGGCAATAATGGAAGAGGAGATTCCATCATCGATGTGAGTCAAGATGATTCACAGGAAGACGATTTTCAACAGAAAAAATCACCATTGAATTGGCTTGGTAAGAAATGGTTATATTTCTTGAGAAAGTAAAGCTTGCATTTTTCTGTTTGTAGATGCACATTTCAGCCTTATGTATGATTTTCTGTTGAAATTATGACAAGTTGTATCAGTTTATCACAACTTGTATGATGCAAGTTTTCATGAGAATGTGATTCTATTGAAGGCATTATTGTTGTTGCCCAACTTCGCCAGGAGGATGTAAAAGATGGGTATGATACTCACTTATTGCAGCCATATAGCTTTTCATTTCAGCTCTTATGTACCCACATGTTTTTGGGTTTATGTACTTATGTTTGTACTTGAAGTAGAGTTGAAGAGTTATGCACATGCATGTGATTTTTTATGTGTGTAAACAATGAACTTTGTGATAGATTCATTATGAGTGACTCATGAATGTAACATGGTTGTGTATCATGAATTCCGACTTGTCATTGGAATGCCGATATGTTTCAAATGAGTCTCGACTTGTGTTGATGTTGTCTTGATGACTATGTTGTGTCGATCATGTTTTTTGACATATGTTTAGTCGATGGTGTTTGTCGGCTTGTAAGTCAATATTGAGTACACCAAGATGAAAGAAAATGCATGTACTTTGATGAAGTACAATATGCTACAGTTTGCTTGAAGAGAAAAAAGACTTGGTGGCATCATTTTCATTCTTGTATTAAGTTTGTTTTCAAGATTGATGGTTTTTCTTGGTTTGTGACAAGATGTCGCAGGAAAGTATTTTGAAGCCATTATAGAGAAGATTGTGTTGATTCCAAAGAGTTCACAAGAGGGACTTGATTCTCAGTGGGAAGGTTGTCAGTCTTCCAAGAACAAAGAGAATAGTGGGTCAGCAGCAACCAGTTAACAGTGGTTCAGGGACATAGCTAGTTGCAATGCAAGGCATGTCAAGGTACCCAGGTGATTGCCAAAAATAATTTTTAGGTAGAATCAGTTGATCGAACTTGGAAGGAGAAGAGTATTGAATCTCAGGCAGATAATCATGAGCTTTTTTGCGTCCAAAATCCTTTCAGTGGGAAGGTGCGATCAGAATCTAGACCAGGGGTCAAATCTTAGCCCCAAAATCAAATTGCTTGGAATTGCTTCAAAACAAACATGTGCGTAGGCCTCACCCTCATGAACTAAATGCACTTCAAACAGGTTCGAACAGACATAGGATGAGTGGGATATTGCATTCTATTCGATTTTCCAAATTGGGAAAAAAAATGCTCACTGTACAGTCCATACAACTGACGTTGTAGGGCCCTACAGCTAACGTTGCATGAATGTATAATGAGATGGTAACAATAACATGGTAGGTGCTAAGTGGACAGCCAAGGGTCGACATGGGAAAATCATTTTTGGACACTTGGCATGGTTTTTGGCAAATGGGGTGGTGCCATGTGGCCCAGGCATGGGCTGCCACATAGCACCCTATTGTACGGTAAAATTTTATGTAGTCCATGGGGATCAAACCCCGGACCTCCCCCTTTGGTGGAGCGCTTTCATAAAGTATGGAATAGCATTAGCCCACACATTGTTGCTTTCTATATATATGTTTGAATGTATATTTAAGTTTGATTATGTTGCATTGTGGGTGCGGGTCTGGGCTGGGGCTTAGCCCCAGCCCTCGATTATGTGTGTCACCCCCATACGACCACCTCAACTTACGCGGAGATTTTCCAACAGTAATCCTCCATGATATTGGACACTTGTCATGCTCTCAACAAATTTTGTAACCGAGCCGCAAATTTACATTGGGACATGGCCATATGGCCCCCCATGCACCCAACACCTCCGCCTTTGGGGGCCCTAATTTCGCTAATGGTATGACAATTTGGCACATTTTGTGGAGATACATGCATGTGCTAGGTTTAGGCATGGAAAACACTCAGAATCCAGGTTACTCATATAGGGAGTGCATTTTGACGAACCAGAGACAATAAGCTTGAAGGAGGAAAATGGCAGGAGGCCTATCTTCTTCATTTTTTGGCCAAATGAGGTGTCGAAAAAACCCAACTAGGGGTTTTTGGATGTTCTGAATCCATTGGCATAGTTTTCAAAGGCATTTGGAGATTTTGTTTTGTAGTTTTTTCTACTTTGAATTTTCAGGGAGCTCGAGGGAGCTTAGGGCCACTATTGAAGGAGGCTATGCTTAGATGAACCCAAGTCTATTTTTAGTGACTGAATAGTCATTCTTAACTAATTTTTATTCTTTTAACTCATTGGGACAAGTTTTAGAGGCATTTGAGTACTTTTACAGGTGTTTTTTCCTCAAGGAATCTCAGGGAAGCTTAAGGCCACTAGTAGAAGAGGTCATGCCTATATGAGCCATGGTCTGTTTTCAGAGTTCTAATAATCATTTTTGGAGTTTTTATGTATTCCAAACCCAATGGTACAGTTAGTAAATCTATTGTTGTTGAGTATAATATTGTAAAATAATCTTTGACAAAGTAATCTTAGAGAGGCTAGTCCATTTATGGAGGCTCAAGGAGATGTAGCCCTGTTGGGGTTGAACTCCTTTATCATGTTGTTATTGTTGTGAGTTTGTTGGTTATTATTTGTTGCAACTTATGTTCTATGTTGTATTTATTTAGACAACATATTTAACCTTTTAAATAACCTCACACATAAACACCTAAAAGAAGCCTAAACTTGACACATAAAACCTCTTGCACAACTAAGACATTGAGCAA
>JZKD02S1917067.1:9395-19445 GCA_000966675.3 Picea glauca
GTATCCTACAATACACCTCAATCTGACGAATCCAATTATCTAATTTCTCAGCATTTACTTCTCCATTGTACATTGGCAATTCGAATTTAATATCAAGCTTTAACATAGGAATTTGGGAAGGAGTTTTACCATGTCCTTTTGGAGAATTTGGAAGAAGTCTTGAACTGGTAGAAGAAGAAGAAGATGGAGGTGAGGGTGGTGGATAAGCACCATTCCCTCCATTTCCATTTGGAGTTTTATCACCACTTCCTCCCTTGTGCTTTGAAGGGTTGGAGCCTTCACCTTGCAATCCTGTATTCCTTTCCATCCAGATTTTCATCATTTCTCTCATTTCCATGATAGCCTTTCTGAGATCTTCATCTTCTGCAGGAATATGTTCATGACTCTCTTCATGAGCCATACTTGGTGAATGCCTCCTTGAAACTTGCGGTGATGATATAAGCTTCCTCCTCGAAGGATGAGAACTTGGCTCTACAAGTTGACCTTCTTCTCTTATGAGTTTCAACTTTGTGAGCATCAGAAAACAAAACACTTACAAATAATCAAGTCTTCAAAAACCTATGCTCTTATACCAACTTGATCTAAAAATGAAGAAGACTTGTATTCTTGAAAATATTTGCAAGTTTAATTTTATGTGTTAAAATGCAAATGGATCAATTTTTCAACACAACCTTAATAGAAATTACTCATTCAAGATGCATATAAACAACAGCAATAAACAGTGAACATAAAACACATAACACAACAAATGATAAAGGAGTTCACCCCTCTCTTGGGCTACATCTCCTAGTCCAGCTTCCAATGGATCTCTTGTATTATTTGCTCAAATTGCTCAAAAATGTGCTTTACAATGCTCAAAATGCCAAATAGATGGCTCCAATGGCTTCAGAACATCCAAAAACCCCTAGCTGGGCTTCTTCGGCACCTCGTTTGGCCAAAAATTGAAGAAGATAGGCTTCCTAGAAGTTCCCCTTCAAACTTGTTGTCTCTGGATCGCCAAAATGCACCCTTGTTGGTTCAACCTAGCCCCTACGTGTTTTTATGTGTTAAAACCCAGCATCGGGTGCAACTGCACAAATGGTGTGAATTGTAGGACAGTTATGGGCGCACCTAGCCCCTAACCGCCAAGGCCGAGGTCATGTGGCCCATGTGACCACCGCAAACGCAAAACGGGGCTCCATTCTAAAGGTGAATAGACAATGGACATTTGGCGGGTGTTATAACCGTTTAAACCACATACAAAACCAAATTGTGCACGCGCCAACCAGTGTGATAGAGGGTCATATGGATATGGTTGTGCGACCAGGGGCTGGGGCTAAACCATATATATAATAAGGAATACGGTGGGGCGCATTGGCAACGCAGAATTTGCAAAGGCTATACATGTCGATGGAGGTCACGGGGTCGAATCCGATGGACTCCAAATAAATTTTATACAAGCAACCAATAACAGGGTGCCATGTGGCACCGTACAACCAACCAAATACTGCCACGTGTCGCAATATCATTCATCCACATCTGTCAATTGTCCGCCACTCAGCCCTGCCACGTGTCGTATAGACTGCCACGTCAGCATCCGTATGGACTGTACAGACTGTACAGTCAGCATCCCTTTTTTTTCCCTATTTGTCGTTTTGAACGGAACGTGATATCTCTCGCTCCCGGCATCCATTTGAACTCGAACGAGTTGCATTGGGTTCATAACGACGAGGCATGTGCTCTCGTTCGATTTGAAGTGATTCCAAGCACTTTGAATTTTGAGCAAAATTTGATCCCCTGGATCATGAAGCGAGCTTCCAAGTCTTGGCTACAGGTATGGGCCATGAGGATGGGGGAACTGAAAAGGGGCGGGCGAGGTTAAAATTTTTGCCGAAAAATGATATGTATGAATTTGATAAGGGAGAAGAGATGAATCCAATGGAATAGGTCTCAAATAATGGTGAAAAAAGTTCCAGACTTTTTTTTTTTTTTACCTACGAAGTTATACTCCGGTCTGAAGAATACTGCAGAGAGGAAATGTCCAAATGCTTAACCAGGAAGAAATGTGTATTTACTTGGCAACCCGAACATAGTTTCATGGCAATAGATCTTGTTTGTTTTAATTTGTTTATGTTTCTGTCCCCAAAGGTTAGGTATTCAAGGGTTCTACAGACAAGGGTTTTCCCTGGGATATAGCTCTTTGATATACGTGCGGGGTCCAACAGTAGTACTCGGCCCAATATCTTAGGGAACTAACTAAAGAGGATAGACCGTACCCTTATCCATACTACCCGACTAGCCAGGTACTAGAGAGTATCTTCCCGAGTGTTGTTCTCGGTGGAAATATAGCAGTCAGGCAGTCGATCGATTTATCTAAAGAGGGCTTCAGGAAATCTAGGTCGATCCGTACACATGTGTTGTCTGATGCGCTACCACTCGAAAGGGTACCAACAGGGGTTACAAGGGTGGTCAACAGATGTGCACTTAAGAACCACTTGTATTTATTGCGTGTATGAATCCCTCAACTATGGGTTTATGCGCGTAATGATAGATCTCTGTGGCTTAAAGACACGGGAATACGTCTCTACCCTGAAGAAGAAAAAAATCCCACAATTTCTGCCAAGGAAAGTGCTCTCATACCACTTGTAATATACCAAATATAAAAAGTATGCAAAACATAAATAAAATGCTAGAAATGGCAAAATAACAGCAATATAATCAGAATAATCACCACAATAACACTGAAATGATATAAGAATAACAACAGAAATAACACTTTGATTCTTAGAGCAATGTTCACGGGCCTCTTCGAGGGGGCAACCTCCAGTCAAGTAAATCTCTATTACAATAATCTCCAAGCTACGGTTATCATACCCTCAACTCCTATTTATACTAAATATCTCTATCAAAAGAAGCATCTAGAGGAAGATCCTTTTAGAAGCAGAAGCTTCTATTAGGTCTTCTTACATTCGACTTATTCTATTTTATTGCAAGGACTTATTAATATTGACCTTTATTACATCTGAATATATTGTTCTACATATGTGCGGGTTAGGACTCTAACGGTGTCATTCAATTAAATCATTTTCCTTATACCCCAAAGGATAGAATTGTTTTCTAAGTGCGAAAATAAAATCATGCCATGATGGAAAAATCTTACCAACTTGTTGAGTTCCATGTTGCATTTTACTTTTCCACCAAATGAGAGTTGTGCCTTCAAGACGAAGTGATGCCAATCTGATTTTGGTTGACTCATCTTTGATGTGTTTCACATTACAATATACATCCATCTGTCTAACCCAATTATCAAGTTTCTTAGCACTAACTTCACCATCATACATAGGTAAAACAAATTTTACATCAAGTTTAAGTAATGGCATATTAGGCTTATGTTTATGAGAATGTTTTCTTGCTGTAGAATTTGAACTTGTACTTGAAGAAGATGGAGATGAAGGAGGTGAAGGAGGAGTTTTAGGAGCATCTTCTCCTTCTTCACTTTTGGCTTACTTTGAAGATTCCCCTTGAACCGGTCTCTTCCATTCCAAGTAATCATCATACAACACTTTTACCATCTCCGACATGGCAAAGAAAGTTCTTTGAAACTCTCTTTCATTTTGAGAAAGTCCTTCTTCTGATGCCATCTTCTCACTTTGAGATGTCCTCTTTCTTGATCCAATCTTTGGATCTCCTTCTACAAGCCCTCCTTTACCACAACTTAGATTTTCCCTGGTAATCATGCAAACTCAAACAACCAACTATCAACCTGCTTTGATACCACTTGATCCAAAATTGATCTTTTAAAGACTATGGTTAAGTTTATGCATGAGTTGATTTACCACTTATGAATTAAGAGAAGAAGAAGATTTTAATGAAATAATTTTGCAGCCATCATAAAGAATGCAGAAAATAAAATACACATAAGGAATGGCAAACCATAATGCCAAGATTGATAACAGATTTCGGCACAAGTTTGCCTACGTCTCTAGGTCTTTGTTGCAGTGGGAGAGGCTTTCTTATTAATATTCAATGCTTCGAAAATATATCAGAAATACATCAAATGGATTACAAACTAGTCTAGTTGTGTTTTCCTCAACCTCAGAAATCCAACACAACTGACAGCACTGAAAAAGGTTGAGCGTAGCTCCCGAAAATGGCCTCCAAAGTTCACTTAATCTATGGCTTCTCTGCATAAAAATGGCTTAAGATTCACAAATATTTCAACATTCTACTGTTCTGGACTTCCCTAGAGTGTCAAAAACCTTTGGTTGATATAGATTTTGAGTTGGGGGTCGAAATCCAACTTCCCCCCAACTTTATGGCCTCAGATTGGGCTCAGATCCCCTTCAGAGGGCCAAAAATCCTCAAACATCACTAAAAATCAGCTAGAAAACCACTAAAATAAGGTCAAAACCAAAAAGTTGGCAAAAAATATGCCTAAGCCCCCAGTTAGGGCATTCCCCCCTTCTGTGGTCATATGAGGGCCATGTGGCCTAGTGCCCAAGGGGTGCAACTCCCTTAGCTGGAAAAGGTGCTTAAGTTAAAATTTTTGAAAAGTAGGTTTTTTTTCTAAAGTAGTAATTCTCCCTTTGTGGTTAGCTCATTGTGCATAAGTCATTTGAAGAGGCAAGTCATGGGATCGAATCCCATGGTGACCAACACTATAAATCTGACCTTTTTAAGGCCTTAACCATGGTGACATGTGGCACCCTTGGATTGGACCATGTGTCATCCCATGGTTGGCCAATCTTTTGCCACATGGACTATCAAAACTTTGAAACTTGTCATCATGAACCCTTGCCACTTTTCATGATCTAGTGATACCACATGTCGTCACCTGATGGTTGCCACTTGTCGTAATCTGAAGTTTCTACGTGTCACGTGATGAAGATGCCACGTGTCCCTTTGAGCCTTTGACTTTTTGTTGTAGAAGACCACATTTTCCAAATACCATAGCTTTCTCATACAACATCCTTTTTCGATCCATTGGCGCAGTCGGAAAGCTTGCGATGAGAACTTCACGATCATGTTATTTTCTTGAGCATTTGAGAACTTTGATTTTTGAGCATTTCATGATCCATTTCGAATCATCATGCTTGCGGAAAATGCATCCCATGTCTTGGGAAGGCCATTGAGTACTATATTTACTAGTTCCTTTTTTGAAATGATTTCCTCAATATCTTGTAGTTGATCTCTTAATTGGGAGATTCTTACAAAGTATGATGTTATTTTTTCATCATCATTCATTTTCATATCACGAATCTCATTCTTCAGACTCATCACTTGTCCAATATTTCTGACTGAGAAGAGGTTAGTTAGGGCATCGTACATCTTCTTAGATGAGTCAAGATGATAAATGTAGGGTATCAAATGGTCCTTTATAGAGTCCACTATGATGCTCATAACATTGATATCATTATCCTTGAACTTCTCCATAACTGCAACATTCTGAGGTTCCTTCTATTTTCCTTCTTCAAACTATGGTTCTGTGATCTTTCCTTTCACGATATCCAACACTTTATTCTTGACAAAGATGAGGTAAATCCTTGTCTTCCATGCTCTGAAGTTAGAAGCCCCTTCTAACTTGTTTTCTGACTTCATAGAGTAAGTCATGACTACTTTGACTTGGTCAACCTTTGAATTTGACCAAAAACTCAAACTTGATGCCTTAGCTTGCTGAGGTACCAAGATGTGCGCTAGGCTAGGGCACACTAGGCTATCCAAGAATTAGGTCAAGCTCTTCACTTAAGGTACCTCAACAAGAGGGTTAGGGTTTCATTGTTGCAGCAAAACTCTGACTGCAACTTCAACTACACCTGAGAAAATCCTCCCAATCTATCTTCTAGTGGTTAGACAGACCGAAGATAGTGTGGGCCCATAACCTGTTAGAAAAAAGGTGTGCTCGTTTCACCATAGACAATATAGCAATATTGTCACCCAACCATAGGCACAAAGGCCACCCTCGAGCACCTTAACCTTGACGGAAAAAATAATTCCCGAAGAAGACCAATAGCCAACAAGGTAGCGCACCTTTCTCCAAGGCTAGTGCACTAAGCAAGAATAACCAAAGACCAAGAAGAAATTCCAAACCATAACCAAGAGACCAAGTCACCACTGCTGCAGCTGCAAATTTCCTCCAGTCATGCACACTTCTTTTCCTTATGCAGTTGTGAGTGAGTGAGTGAAAAATGAAGCTCTAACGCCCTATATATATATTGCTCCATCTCACTTGACTAGGCCAACTTCTCTTCCTTGAGGCTAATAACTCAATATTAAATATTCTCTTGAACCAACTTGTCTTCTAGGGTTATTATCCAACGTTTTAGGGTTTCTCTTGCATCCCAAAATATTCTAGTCTCGTCAAAGGTTACACGTGGAGGTTAATACCTCCCACAGCTACCATAATATCAACAACCCATTCACGTATATTGTCGAGATCTGTAGGAAAACAAATATATGAGGAAATAGACTAGAATTTGTGACAATTTATTTTCCCCCTTTTGAATTAATTTTTTGTAAACAAACACCTAGGTTGTCTTAAGAAGCAATGTAATTGCTAGATAAAATCAAATATTGGTATATTAAAAAATCTCACATACATTTATATTTATAGAACTGTTATAACTCCACATTTGCTACCTATGTGTGTGCCAAACTAATTGGTTCTAAGTTGTTTATGTCTTACTCTATGTACATACATGCTTACGATCTCAACAATTCTATTTATGTTAAAATGGAAGTTATAGCTATTGTCAAGTACAGGTTTTGTGATAGAAGTTTCAAAAGGCATGATCCAAAGAGCCTAGTACCAATGCATGTTGAACAAGCACATATCTTATGGCCATAAACTCATGACCATTGGAGGAAAAAGAAATCAACATAGGCTTAGATCCTAGGAAGAAGTTCAAGTAACAATCAGAGAATGTGATCACTTGTTGACACATCTTCAAAAGTAGGAATTTGAAGCCAATAAAAGGAAAGCCAAGGATGAATTAGATCATAAGCATAAGAAAAAAGGAGCAAAGATAAAGGAAGAAAAGGAAAAGAAATAGAAGAAAGTAGAAGAATCTTCGACGTGAGAAAAGAATAAGTTGAACTCAAATCCAAAGCTGAAGAGGAGGCAAGAAAGCTAAGTGAAGAGAGGAAATTGGAGGAAACTAAGACTTGAACAGAAAAGGAATTAACTAGCATTGACTTTGAAAATGAGTAGAAAAATGAATAGAAATAGGACACCTCAACAAAGATACATGTGTTGAGAAAACTATCAAGGTAAAGTTGAAGAAAATAGAAGAAGAGATATGTACTCCTAGCACATTTGCTAATAAATTGGCTTAGGGAGATTCACCAATGCCTCTAACCACAGATGAAGTAGCAAGCTTGGAATTATTTACATTTAATAAAAAGAAGCAAATAGCATGACAAAGTCACAAAAGAAGATTGAGGTGGATAAGGAGATTCATTGTACTATAGAGAATGAGGTGTTAAACACCAAACATGTTGGAATTATAGCCATGGATTCAACAAACTTGGCCATGTCCAAGTAGCTATGAACAAAGCTAAAGATAGTTTTAAAGGAATGAAGAAATATGAAGATATGATATCAATTTTGGAAAATCAACTCCAATATTATAAATATGCACTAGGATTAATATATGATTTTATTGAATATGCTTTGGATGTACGAGATGAGGTTAGAACGGTGTAATGAGAATTCTATAGGAAGGCTTAACAACTACAAGTTTTAAGTATAAAATTGTTGAATTTGCACAAAATAATTGAATCCTGGAAAATCACTCAATAACAAATACAATTGCAATATGAATTGGTAAGGAAATGTCAAGAATTAATGGGTCAAAATCCTCCCAAGATTCCTATTATGAGTCAATAGGAAATCACATATATTGAGTAGGGCCTTTGTTATTAGAAGGTATTATCTCAAAAGGTTTGGAAAAAAATCCAAGAGGAATGGGTAAAGAATTTCAAAATCTAAATTCTCATTGAGAAATACGCCGAAAAGTATCATTTTCCATCCTTTGGACCATCAAATGATTTTCATGATCCAGCTCAAATAACACAAGCATTGGAAGAGTCACTTTTACAAGTCAGGCAAAATATTTAAAATATACCAAATGTCACAAAAGCTCACGTGAAACTTTATTTTGAAAATACAACCAAAGGAATTATTCAAATTCAAATAATTTTCCCAAAGTTGATAAAAATATTGATAAAACAACTAGAAGTTTGTTTCTTTTGAAGGTCCCACTAAACCAACATGTCTTTTATCAAACTGACCTTTGTAAATATCTATTCAAGGCTCGGTAAAGTTTTAATGAAAATAAAAAAATGGAAAATAACCCAAGTATCTCAACGAACATGGGAGGGCCAAGCAGTTAAGTTTAAAACAATTATGATTTCAAGAAACATTTTGCTTGTTATGAGAAATGGACTTTTTTTATTCCTTAATATTTTTTGATAAAACAAGTTTTCTTGATGTTAATATTGAGAATCCACTTTTGGGCCAGAATTTGGAGGAGTTCGATCCCCGTGCATGATGTCTATAAGACTATTCTTTTGTTGTTCATTTCATTGGGATTACTATAAGATTATTTCAATGTTGTAGATTTTCTCGTGTATTATTAATTACTCTTTACTTTTTTTCTTCTAAAAAGTTATGCTCTCATGGATATGGAATCATAGTTAGTAATTTAAACATAGACTTTTTTGGTTTGATTATCGACTATTTGTATTTTTGTACTTATGAAACAATGAATTATTTCTTGTGCATAATAACAAACTCGTAGTGACTCGTAGTGTTGCTTCTATATCTATTTATTTGTTAGTTGGGAATAGTTGTAGATAATATTAGCAATCAAATATGAAAAGAAAACTTGCATAACCTTTGCATCATGCATTTTAGAATTAGATTATTTATACGAAAACATTTAATGGTTGTTGAGTCATAATCTGAAGGGTTCTTCATTCCAAACAAGAATAAGTCTAATTGGGCCTTCTTTTTGGGGTGAACCCATGCTCTTGATACTAAACATTTTTCCCCATTGACAAAATGCAAGACAATTAAATGTATTGATGTCCAACAAGTTTTTTGTAGCTTTTGAGAAACAATATCAAAACTTGTAATCTATATTGTTGACTTAATGATTCAATTATTGTCCTTGACCTAATTAGAGAATTGTTGAAATTGTTAGTGTCATCATATCTCAAAGAAATAATTTGGGATTGAGATAATTATTGTTGAGTGAATTTGAGGTTGATTGTTGGGTGATTTTAGGTGTTAGTTGTTTCACGAGACATATCCCATTCATGTATAAATGTGTTTTTATAATGAATAAGATTGACCTAAATGTGCATTTTTAAATTATTGAATTGCTCCATTATTGTTGGTGTTAAAATCTTCATTTGGTATCAAAGCACTAAAAATGCAATTAAATAGATAGCATGTAACATTTTTTGCAATAATAAGCACCAAAGATATGTCAATGAAAGAAGCAAAGGGATTGCCAAGTGTTACCACTCAAATTGTACTTAATGATAAAAGCCCCAATTCACAAGGTACAACTCAAGGGGCTACTATTAGGATGGTCACCACTATCACCTCAGTAACCTATCCTCTGCACTTTAGATCGACTCTCCTTCGGCTCAAGGGGGGTATCTCTAGTAGGATTACTAAGATCAAGTAATGAGGCACAAGGTGAAGTTGGGAATAGCCTTTGTAAAACAAAGTTTTGGGGTTTTAAGGGTTTTAATGTAGGTAATGGAAGGAAATAGAGATTAGTCTCAAATCCAACAAGGACAATGGAGTCAAGGTGAATCAAATGGCTTATGAGGTCAAGAACAATCCCTCTTAAAAATTCGAGTATTTCTTTCACGGATTAGGGCTTAGGGATTAGAACCAAAAGCAAGAATAATCCTTCACCCAATCAAGCTCAACAATGAATGTCAAGGTCTACAAAAAGGGAGCCTTGATGGAAAAACCTTCACCAACAAAATCAACTATGGATCGAAAAATTTACTTGATACTTTTGCTAGGGGTCCATAAGGAAGAACAAAGCATGG
>JZKD02S1917067.1:35360-46104 GCA_000966675.3 Picea glauca
CTATACAGTAGCACAAAAAATGTATCCCAGTTTGAACCCTTGTCTCTTAGAAAAGATAGGCATTTATAGCCTTTTACAATCAGTTTTTAAGATCCTAAAAACTTGGATCTGTATCGAAAAATAGAAAATCAAATTAACTAATACAATCGATAACAAATACTAGTAGCTAGGCTAGCATTCGAACTGTCTTCTATATCAAAATTTGACATCTGTACTTCATCAGCTTCTGGAATCTGTTGTCATGAAAAATGATAAAGGCACCTGTCTTGGTAGCTGGATTTATTCAATTACTCATAGTCGAAACCTTAGGAGACCAATTTAGCATGTGGTTTTAAAAATCCCCACGAATCTCTGCAGCTGAGTATTTTCTGACTAAGTAGTTAATCCTTTAATGCTCTGGAACCTCTTTAAATCCTTTGAAAATAGCCCTGCTCCATCTTTAGCTTTCAAAAATTATTTTTGTGCTTTCACCAGCTAACTCGCCTTATGATTCATTGGTTAGTTGGTGAAAGCTCTGCCTTTCACCAGCTAACTGGTTGTAAATTTACCCTTTGCGTTGGTGAAAGATCTGCTTTGGCCCAAAAAGGAACTTTCACCTCCAAAACTGTTGTTCTATCAAAACTCAGCACGTCTCTGCTTTATCTCCTTGCATATTCATAACGACCTGGGCTAGCACTTGCAGATCTAGGTGTGACTTCTGTTTTTGCTTCAATTTTGTAATCTTCCTCTTAAGGCGTTTTGCTAACCACCATAGACTGTTATAGTCTTTGGTGGTATTCTTCTTTCTCTTCTTGTCCTTGACACTTTCACGAGCCATCTTTTCAAATGCATCATTTGTTTCTCCGAAATTATCAAACAGAGTTTTGTATCTCTCCTTAATTACTCTTTCTAAAACCTCCTATTGAGCAATCACTTCTTTAAGTTGCTTGATTTTATGTGTTTTGTTTGACTTTGTGCTCTTTGATGTTTCACCTTCATCAGTGTGATTAAAAGTCTCACAATCATGTACAAATTCCATGGAGTGTTCAGGGATTTTAATGGCAAGGCTTTCATCTTCTTGCTTTGGCTCTGAATCTGTGTATGGTAGATTTAAGATGTTTGTTTTCTTTTCTGTAGGCTGCTTTGTAGTAGTTTCAAAATCCAATTTTTTCTTTGACCTGTGAGACCTTATACCAGAGATCCTATCTTCTGGTGATCCTGGAAGAGTTCTCTTCATCGAGCTGCTTTGAGGGGTTAGTTGCCTTTTTCCATCCCTCTTCTGCTCATTCATGGGCTGAGTTTGGGTTTTGAATCCTTCCCAAAAAAGAAAATGTTGCCAAGTCCTTCCTCTTAGTTTTAGCTCCTCCGGGATTATCAATTTGATTAGGCCAAAATGACAAAGAGTGTTCTTCATACTTAGAGGTTCAGCTCTAATCTTTTTACAGACTTTAGTTAAACTTTTGTGCAAGAAGAAAGGTAAGTTTAGGAGAGTTTTCCCTGTAAAATGGTCTAAGAGCTTGAAATGGTATAGCATCAGCTTGTCATACCTGCCTTCTGAGGTTATGTAGATTTGGATGCCCTTGAACAAATCCTGCCACTCATCCTCTAAATGAGAAATTGGCATACTTTTCTTCCATGCATCATTTCTGAATTCTTCCTTAAGATATGCTCTGAAATTTAGGTTCTTGGTTGCTGTTGTTTTGAACCAACTCTGGCCTGATCTAGGTAAACTGGTCGCTGTAGCAATGGCGGCTTCATCCACAATGATTTCTAAAGACCCGACATGGGATTTATTCCCATCGTATGTTTTAGCAAATGCTTCAGTTGTTGTTTGGTGACAACTGTTCTGTAACTTCTCAACATATCCCATGCAGCCTGTGTCTGAGAAGTGTTTTTGCACCTCTGGATGCGCCTGTAGAAAGGAAAGACTGTCTAATTCTTTCCTTAACAACGAAACACTTCGTCTCCTTGCCATATGCAATTCAAAACCCAGACAATTTTGCACACAAAAACACTGTAATCTGTTGTTTGAGTCGAGGTTTGGCGCTGGTGAAAACGCTCGGCGTTGTCTTTCAAAAACGAAAACATATCATATGCCTGTGGATGATGCATGTTGGGGATATGATGCGTCGATTTGATGTCACCAGCCGAGTAGTACCACTCCTTTACCTGTGATGATGGATTTGAATTCGCCATCTTCAGCGCCATTATCTCGTGAAGCATGCATTTCTGAACATGATCCGCTTTGAAATCCAATTTAGACGTGCAAAACCGAATCTTCATCATTATCTGCTTTCACCAGYGCCTTATAATGATTACGTGACGTGTGTTGAGMATGTCATCTTTTGATTTTTGAAAACGTGGAGAAAACACACGTATTTCGCGCTTTCACCAGCTAACRGTCYGTGGGGGAATGCTCCTTAACTGTTGAAAATCGTCGCTTTCACCAGMTAATCATCAACTTTGAAACACGCGTTAGCTGTTGAAAKCCTTTTCATAAAATTTTAAAGAAAAGACCTTTATGGATCGTCTTATTTCTAAAATATGAATTAAAAACCTAAGTTTTGCCACTAGAAGAACTTAAAACAAAATGGAGAAAACTACCAATAACCAGGCTATCAACCACAAAATGAAACCATAGTGACTGATTCATTTTGGGAGCTAACATGTTGGATTAAGATTTAACAATTAGAGATTGTATGCAAAGATCATTGAATSAGAAGTAGAAAAGGAAAACCATGATGCCTCCACGAGCTCTAAGCTAATTAKTTATGTTGGATCTACTCTAGATAAATTTCTTTTAAGCATGTATGTAGATATCAATGATTAAACTAGCTAAGCTATGAACTGAAAAAAAAAAAAAAAAGGAAATCTAACTAAAGCATGCAAAGTAAAGACTCGAAAATACAGGAACTGCAAGCCACTTGAGTACAACTCCTTGGCTTTCTTTTACAATGATTTAGAGTAGATCGGGAAGAAGAAAATGTTTCCACAGTGAAAGGAGTTGTTGGAGGGTGTGTCGTGCATGTAATTTGGGCAGCATGCCCTCTTGTCCTGACGATAATCTGCAAAAATCAGCAAGCATTGCTTGCTGATTTGAGTTGCAACACACTCGAGAAAGTTATGGAATTTTTGTTTTTTGGGCAAAAATTCCTTACATACAAAACCAGAAAGTTATGTGATTTTAGGTGACCTATCTAAACATATTAGCTACTAAAATCAAGAATGAAGAAGGTTAATAATATCAAAAATAATTTGGAGTGTAAGTGAGAAGCAAGGGTAAATCCTTGCTTGGACCTATCCCAATGTCCTCTCCTTGAAGTGTCCTGCAAAGCTTAAACAGAATGTGAGACAAAAATATACAATGATTGCATGTATTAATAATCAAAACTAATTTCAATCATTAGCAAATGAAAATCAAATAAGATAGCAATTATACAATCACTAAGCTTAGTTAAGTAAACTAATTTACCCAACAATCTACCTATAATCACACAAATATTTAAAACCAAATGATTTCACCTCATATGTATGTAAAGAGCCTAGAGAAATCTTGAGATCCTTGAATCCTCCAAATCATTCCCTTTTATTATCCAATGGGAAGAGTTTGTAGCAACTAATTTCCACAAGCTCTTCAAGATCAACACCAGTGAAGAAGTATGACATAAATGAGAGAGATAGAGAGAGTGGGATGGTGAGAAAATAATAGCATAACAGTGCAATAATGAAAGGTAATGAAAAAGGGAGTGAGGGATTTCTTTTATAGCCATGGGAGACCAAGAGACCCCTCTTGGATCTTCAACAAGTGTCAAAGATCCAAGGGACAAGACAACTCATTGAGGAAAGCAACCAATGAGATGACAGGATTTTAGGGTAAGGGGAAATGGCAAGAAGGTGAAGTGGAGAGGATAAAGCAAGCAAGGAAGGGGCGAATTAGGCAAAAGGAGGCCCACACATGGGTTAAAGGAAGAGACTTGTTTTCATGGAAGATGTTTCCATCTTCCAGAAGCTTTATCCACTTTTGCAAGAGAAAAAGCATTAGGTTGGAAAGGGAAGGTCGTGAGATTCAAATGGGAAAGGCGACATGTGGGTAGAGTATAGGTAGAGTGTGTTGAACACACTCCACCTATTGGCATACGATTGGTAGGGGAGAGGCCCCACATTTTAAAACAAACTCCAACTTCACGTAAAGTTTCCATACTTTGAAGAGGAGGTGCGTGAGTAATGCGTGAGGTGTGTGGAGGGGAACATGAGTTTTAGTGAGGGAATGTGGGAGGAGTGTGAGTAAAAAACGCTTGAGGTAGGACATGGAAGGGTGAGGAAGGGCGTATGAGAGAAGGAAGGGACCCACGACCCATTAAAAGGTGAGTTACCAAGATAGACGTGGAGAGGGTGTACGTAAGCTCAAAGGAAAGCGTGAGATTTCAAGGGAAAGGAAGGTATGAGCGTGCGAGAGTGTGTATAACACACTCTCAAAGGTTACATAGAAAATAGAGGGAGGGTGCACCTCATGAGGAGGGGCCCAAAACCATTTTAAAAATGATTTACTAGATCATACGTGGGAGATGGGGGACGTACTCCTCATATGGGGTTTTAATTAAAAGGTAAGTAACAATTAAAAGTGAGTTTAAAAGGGTAGGTAATGGTTAGGGATAGGTTAGGGTTCCCTCTCATCATTAATTCCACTTACTTCACTTGATTTGACTAACTATTACAAAATTGACATTTGCTCATGTCCTAAGTTTGGCAATTAAAATCGTCGTTTTCCGAAAAAAAAACTCCTAAGTGGACAAAAAACCTAGCAAAACTTGTCCGACTGAGTTGAAACTTGGTCCACGGGTTTAGGGGGTCTCATTAGCTTTATTTTGAGTACAAATACCCCTATCAAAAATCTCGGGACCTAAGTTTTACATTAAATACCCATAATTTATTAATTAATTAATTAATTCTGAACCTTAAAAAAAACCTGGCTAAACTTGACGAAATTCCGCGGAATTTCGTGTGTTGTCTTACATGGTCATTTACAACATTCCTAAACACTAGCTACCTAGGAATGACTTCATTTGAACACCTTTCACCACTTTGGAGAATTTCATGGGTGGAAGTGAAAAACTCAAGGGAGATTAACCCGACTGGTTAGGCCACATTAACCTTTTGAGGATAAAAAGCACTCAGTGAAAGGAACTCTCCTAATGAAGAAACCCTAAGGAAACTGACCTAACATGATCCATGTAGACCTATTATATTATAAACCCGCGCAGGGGTGCGGAAATCCCGCTTACAAAACTGTGTGTTGGAGCACAAATGCCTTGTAGAATCAATTAGTCTTCAACATGTTTGCATCTGTTGATGCATATCTTCATGGTACATGGAGTTGACCCCATAGTTAAAGAGGCGGTCAACAGAGAGCTGCATAAATTTCTCTTTTCTCAAGCCCAGGATGGCCCGATTTTCTTCATGAAAGACAACAGGGCTCACTTTACCAAAGTGTTTCAAACCAGCATTACATTCTTCATCTTCATCATCACAAATCTGGTTTTTGATAGCAAGAAGGTTTGTTGGAGAACTGGAGATTGATGCCAAGGGTTGATCCATACCTAAACTCAAATTGAGTTGTCATCTTCTATTTAAACCAAATAACTGTCATCAAATTTAAGGGGAGCATCAAACCACAGCTCATCTCTATTTGAGTCCTCCTTGAATTCTGGAATACACACATGTCCTTTGACAGAAGTAGGGATTTTTGCTGAGCTGTAGATGACCAAGGGTTTTTCATAGGACACCTTGTTTATGTCCATGCTGGGAGATGAATCCAAAAGCTCATTCACATTGAAATTTGGGTTGTTTTCTTCAACAGCAGCTTCATCATCTTCAAGGGAAGGCATGGGGGCTTCTCTAATAGGGTTTTGTGCTCTATAAACTTGCTTGATCCCTTCAATGATGGGCCACCATTACTCATGATCATAGGGGCTCTAGTGTCTGCAAAATGCTTCAATAAACCCTACAAAAGATTAAAGTTTTCCTTTGCCAAGACATTCAAACCATATCCTTGCATCCCCCTTGAGACTTCAAAAAGGATATTTTGTCATATCATCTTCATGAAGGAGGCCAATGCTTGAACTAAATTCAATGAAAGATGATATATGTGTTGATATCATGGTAGTTGCGGGAGGTATTAACCTCCACATGTAACCCTGACAAGAATAGAATTTTCCAGGAAGTAAGAAGAAACCCTAAAGCATTGGACATAACCCTAGAAGACAAGTCGACTAAAGAAAATTGAGTCTCTAGCCTCCAGAAAGAGAAGTCGACCCATACAGCTAAGAAAGAGCAGTATAAATACAATATGCCAGAGCTCATTTGGACACACACAACTCGCAACTGCAGAAATTTAGTAAGTGCGTAAGTTTGGAGAGTAGTTGCAACTGCAGCTACTGCAACTTATATTTTTGGTTTTAGGCTTGGAATTTCTCTTGGTTATGGTTTGGACTTTCTGCTTGGTACACTAGCTCTGGAAAGTGGTACGCTACCTTGGTTGGCTATCGGGTCTAGGGTTTGCTTCCGGAATTATTCTCTATGTCAAGATTAAGGTGATCGGGGGTGGCTTTGGCCTATGGTTGGGTGACAATATTGCTATAGTGTCTATGGTAAAACGAGCACACCTATTTTTCTAACAGGTTATGGTCCCACACTATCTTCGGACAGTCTAACCGTTGGAATATAGATTGGGAGGATTTGCTCAGTTATAGCTACAGTTGCAGTCAAAGTTTTGTTGCAGCAACAAAACCCTAACCCTCTTGTTAAGGCACCTTAAGTGAAGTGAATGGCCTAATTTCTAGATATCCTAGTGCGCCCTAGCCTAGCACTCCTCCTAGTACTCTCAGCAAGCTAAGACGTCAAGTTTGAGTTTTTGGTCAAAGTCAAAGGTTGACCAAGTCAAAGCAGTCATGACTTACTTTATGAAGTCAAAAAACAAGTTAGAAGGGGCTTCTAACTTCATAGGATGGAAGACAAGGATTGATCTCATCCTTGCCAAGAATAAAGTGTTGGATATCGTGAAAGGAAAGATCATGGAACCACAGTTTGAAGAAGGAAAAGACAAGGAACCTCAGAACGTTGCAGTTATGGAGAAGTTTAAGGACAATGACATCAATGCCATGAGTATCATAGTGGACTCTGTAAAAGACCACTTGATACCCTACATCTCTCATCTTGACTCATCTAAGAAGATGTATGATGCCCTAACTAACCTCTTCTTAGTCAGAAACATTGGACAAGTAATGAGTCTAAAGAATGAGCTCTGTGATATGAAAATAAATGATGATGACAGCATAGCATCATACTTGGTAAGAATCTCTCAGTTAAGAGATCAACTACAAGTTATTGAAGGAATCATTTTAGAAAAGGAACTGGTAAATATAGTACTCAATGGCCTTCCCAAGACATGGGATGCATTTTCCGCAAGCATGAACACAAGAAAGGAGTATCTAACATTTGAAGAACTTTGGACTTGTTGTGCACAAGAAGAATCAAGGATTAGCGCAAAGTTCAACAAATTCAGGAATAAGAAGAAGTTTGACTCAAGGAAGAAACCAAATCAAAAGAAGGATATGTCAAAAATAAAATGCTTCAACTGTCAAAAATATGGTCACTGCAAGAATCATTGTCCTGAATTAAAGAAAAGGAATGAAACACACGAAGCAACAATTGTCGAAGAAAAGGAACCCTCAAAGAAAGTCAAACAAGATGAAGCAGATTTCTTCTTCTAATCAAGGTAACAATATTCTTATGTAACATTGTCCTTGTACATACCATGTTTACATAGTTCAAGTATATTTATTTCTTAGAAGATAAGATGGTCGGTGAAACAACACCTATGGAAGAATAACAAGATAAGGATTACTATTAAGATGATTACTAGTCAAGTAATGTATCTGAAAAAGGATGAAGTATGTTGACAATCTTTGGTGACAATTCTTGTGGAAGCTATTATGTAAGTAACAAATGTCAGATGGGTCACAATCAGAATCAAACTTGAAGAGACCCAAAAGGATTCAGACCAGAAAGAATTCAATAATCAAGAGGAAACTAGAATAAGACTTGTGACACCTTGCAGAAAGCAATAAGGAAGCAGACGGAAGCATGGAATCTCTCAGATGAAGAGACTTGATTACAAAATTCCAAAAGAAGAGCATGCATTCAGGCATGAAGTTGGGATTAGGAGGGAGCTAATCCTAAATGATATGATCCAGTGAAGAAGAATCTGTGAATACTATGAAGTATTTTTCCATGTTCCCATTGAAAGTAGTAGCCATGATAAACAACACGTGTTCAGTTTGACTCGAAAATAAGCCTTAAAGTATCCTTGGTTGTCCATCTACATCCATGATCCTATGATGAAAGGAAGAAGTTTTAATCTTTAGAGTATGGAATCTATAGAAGACTCCATGGGCCCAAAAGCTAAAGAGGAACATGAGGAAGAACATAAAGATTCCAAGAAATAAAGAAAAGCCAGAACAACCAGTTATTATATCGAGAATCATAAGACCACCATCTTGGTTTGAACCCACTAGTAGCAATCAAGCAGAAGAAATTGAAGTTTTGATCAAGAACAATGTATGTAAGAAAATGTGAAAAAGACTTATGAATGGAAGCACTGCAAGATTCAGAAGTTCTTCTAGAAAGAGGGAGAAAAACTATAACGGCAGCTCACCAGTATCCATGGATTGGAATTTACATGTAAAAGATGGTTCTTCCCAATAAAGCAAGTGAGAAAGAAGCTTATACCAGAAAGAGACCCATGTATGTATAAATAAGAAGACCTTGTATGGATTCAAACAACCTAATGCAAAGTATCTCATATACAACAGAAGCGTGGTAAAAAAATTCTATAACAGAGATAATGTATCAGAATAGCTACTCAGAAGTCCGGGATGATGGATTTCTAATCCATGGCAAACTCTCAGGATGATAGAATAAGTGCTACTTGGATATGTTTCAGTTTGAGCTTTGCCACGATGTCATGAGTTAGTAGGAAACAGAAGTGTTGAATTCAACCATGATATATTGTAATGATCAGAGCTATATGAAGCCTTCAGAAAAAACCAGTGTTCCATGACAGACCGAAGTAAATTTGAGATCAAGCATTATATTCTTCATGATGAATTCCAGAAGAGAAAAGTGGTTCTCCAATATATCTCCACAGATGAGTAGATAGCAGATATTTTGGTAAAGCCTCTGTCCAAGATGAAAAATTTGCATACTTCAGAAACAAGTTGGGGCTCTTGGAGAGGATTTCCTTATTAAAAAATGAAGAGATTACTCCCAGGTTGGGAAGGAACACTGATATGTTATTGATTTATGGACAATCATTTTTTCAGTTCGAAAAATGGTCCAAGATGAGAAGTTCCTTTCTAGTTCAGAAAGTGGTTCGAGATTTCTGACGGATACGCATTTTCCAGTTCAGAAAATGGTCCAGATCGGACAGTCATTTTCATAATGAAAATGGTTCGATAGATTGTTGATGTACCATGGACATTGATTCCCCTTTTGGCCAGTTTGTGGGATTGGTCTAGGATAGTCATTCTTTAAGCATAGAGGGGCTTCCGCAGTGCAAGCCCCTCTATGTTGATATGGGTCATAGATTAATGACTTACACTACCCAGTTAATCCCAAAAATAATATCTAATAGTCATTCTTCTTGGCAGTCACTCTGAGAAGTGGTCAAGTAGAATGGTCTGCCTCGTCAGGCAGTCATTCTTTCGAAGTTCATAGTTGTGAGCAATTTCGAAGAATGGTCCATTTTGGAGGTTGGTGCAGGACAGTCATTTCCTTAGGAAATGGTCTGGAGAGTCATTCCCAAGGGCAGACTCATTCTCTCCAAGTTTCACTGTGATTATGCTAGAGGAATGGCCCAGTTAAGTGAATGGTCCAGGTTTATCAATCAGGGATAGGCATTCCCCAGGGTAGACTCGTTCTCTCCAGGTTGCACTATGATTAGTGTTGGAGGAAAGATCCAGGCTCATAAATCAAGAACAATTATTCTTCTATGCTTGAGAAGAATAGTCCAGATAGCCCATGGATGATGTTTTACTTTGAGGGCAGATGCTCTTCCGGATCTCACAGATGTGAGTGGAAGAATGGCCCAGATGATTGAGTTTGTATCATGATATTGTTATGCAAGTTGATATCGGATGATATTATTATTGTGGAGATTGTATGTCTCTGGACATTAGTTGTATGCCATTGTGGTGGATGTATTCCACTGGTTGTGACTATATGTCATTGGTTAAGTAGTTGTGTGCTACTTGGTGTGGTTGTGTACCACTGGATAGTAGTTGTTTACTAATATGAATAGACACAGTTGTGTTCTATTGGATGGCATTGTTTTGATTGCCATAAATACCATCACTAGTGTTGTAAATGATTACCAGCTAGATGGATAGTCTGTGTGTTGGTGGACAAAAATTCTCCAGGCGGAAAATGGTCCAGGACAGTTATTCTTCTAGGATGTATGTCCGAATTAGAAGAATAGTCCTTGTAGCACATGGCATGGCTTCCAGCATCTGTTGGAATAGTTATTATTCTAGGACATATGTCTGGATTAGAAGAATGGTTCTTGTATCACTCTGTGGAGTGAGTGACTTATTCAGCATTGTTATCCCCGATATCTAGGGATAACTAGGAGATCATGTCTCGAGGCCCACATGGTCCTAGACATGGAGTACCGAGAGCGAGATTGACTTGAGCATGGCCCTGGAGGGCC
>JZKD02S1917078.1:7844-63674 GCA_000966675.3 Picea glauca
AAGGTTTCAGAATTAACAAAGGTAGCAAGGTATATATATCCCTTATGATTGAATATGTTTTTATATGAATTTAGTGGGATCTCTCCAAGAATCGATAGTAGTTTCTTACTAGGATGAGGAGTGGACCCAGCCACTATATTATGAGCATATACCATTTAGATGCAGGAAATGTCATGTTCATGGCCATATTTTTAGGGATTGTCCCCTACAAAATCCCATCACATAAAACAAAGAGAAAGAAGAAATGGACATTAAAGACTTCACCATGATCCCAGGCAAGAAAAAGGTTGGGAAACACACACCTAAATAACCACCAATGACCCAACCCAAGAATTTGAATAACAACTTTCAAGTCCTGTAAGGGGAATATATTAAACCATTCATTGCAAAGAAACTAAAGAATCAAAATGAGGTAAGAAAGACAGGGAATGAAATAGGGTAACACCTGTCTAAAATGTGAAGAATAGATGGAGAACCAGGGAAAAAGTAGAAGTTAGAAGAAGAAGCAGTGAAGTAGGAAATCCAAGGTACAATATCAGACTCAGAGGAAGAGTTAGATCCAGATGCGACCTAGGAAATGGACCTCAAGGAAATTGTAGTGAACATGCCAACTCTTCGAGAGGTCCATGGAGATCAAAAGGTGGATAATCTCTCAATTTCTCAACTCTAAAAGCTGGAAAGGGAAATGTGAAAGGGAAAATCCATAGGTATCACTCAAGGAAGGAAAAAAATAGATTCAATAAATATGGGAATAAAATCCAACCCTCTCAAATTCTAGAAGAAGAGCCCAAGAGAGAATAAAAAGAAAGGGAGGAAACCCCATAAACAAAAAATAGATGAAATTGGGGCCCTAATGGTTTACTCAAGCGAAGTAGTATGCCTCCCAGATCACTACTTCTGATCCGAACCAAAATATTAATTATGAAGATCACATCCTACAATATTAGAGGTTTAAGAGCCCTATCAAAACAAAGAATGTTAAAAAAAATAATTACCCAGGAAAAGGTTGACATAGTGATGATCGAAGAAACTAAAAGTGGTACAGAGACAACGAAAAGATTAGCTCGAAAAAATTTCCAGTATGTTAGGAAAAATGGATTGAAGCAGAAGGAGCATCTATAGGTTTATCCACCCTTTGGGATCCATATTATATGGATATGAGAGACATGCATGATTTTAGGGGCCAAATTTCACTCATGGGCTCATTTTCCATGGTTTGTCCCAAAATAAGATTCACTATTCTAAAAAGGATTTGCCCAAATTCTAAAGGATAAAATTATTTTACTTTAAAAATCGCTAAAATTTTATACAAGCTATATAAAATTCTTATGCATTTGAATATTTTTACAAACATATCGCCAAACATTTTATAATTGGCATATGAAGGATTAGTACATGATTCGTCAAGGTTTCTACATTTTAAATTCAATTTACGCCCTTAAAATCATCCATGATGAAGGAAAATGTCTTGAAGAAAATGATTCTCGGACTAAAATTCAAGGTTAAATGTACTGGGGAAATAGGGTACATATCGAATGCATATGGTCCCTAGGCCCCATAGTCTCAAGAGGAGTTTTTCGGATGAAATAATATTTCTAGTTGTCTCTCTGCAATATCAAACCTCAGTACTAGGGGGCATTTGAACATGATTAAGTCCCCCATAGAGAATAAGGGGGGTATCTGAATACTGGATCCTGAGACAAAGGAGTTTGTTGAACTCATAGAACATATTAGATTAATAGATGTCCCAACGAGGAATGCTCTATTCACCAAGAAGAAGAAAAAACATAGGGATTAGAGGATCACAGTCCTCTTAGACAATTTCTTGGTGTCTAGAACTTTCTTCCAGTATAAGCAGTCCATATCTATATATGTCCTCCTACATTTTGTTTTCGACCATTGGTCCATAACCATGAAATGGGAATTACTCTTGAAGCATGGGCCAAAACCATTCTATTTCGAGAAGTTTTGGATGGAGAATTGGAAATTTCTTCCAAAACTCGAGGTCTGGTGGAAAGGCCTAAAAGACCTTTATGGGACTAAGATGTTTCCACTCCAATGGAGGCTCAAGTATGTCCACCATTGTATCACAAAATGGAATAAGGAGGTTTTCAATGATATTTTAGATGCAAAGATAATATTAGAACATGAGATGGAATATATCCAAAATAAAGTGATTCAAGGGGAACACTCAGAGGAACGTAGATCCAGGAATGAAGAAATCAAAATATATATGTACAAATGACTATGGAAGTATAGATAATGAGTCCATTGGCTCAAAGAAGGAGATAAGATGTCCAAATTCTTCCACAAGTCCATGCTCCAAAGAAGAAATCGTAATCAAATAGCTTCCATTGGAATTCAAGAAGGCATCATCAAAGAGAAACATGAGGACATTGAGGAAGAGATAACGACTTATTATTGGTTTCTCCTCTCTAAACTAGATGAGAATAGGGAAGAATATATCACAAAAAATTTAGAATCCATCCCCAAATAGGTTTCCCCTTAAGAAAACCATAGTTTTATGAGACCATTATCCTTCCATAGTGTCGAACAAACTTGTGGTAGTATCTTGTCAAACCCAAAAATCCTCTAACATTCTTCAATGTTTTAGGAATTGACCAGTCCATCATGGCCTTAATCTTATTAGGGTCTACCTTGACACCTTCATGAGATACAATATGACCCAAATTATCTACCTCCTTCACCCCAAAGAAACTTTTGGATGGTTTGGCATATAGCTTTTGCTCCTTTAGTAGTTGTAGCACCTTGTCAACATGTCGCACATGATCCTCCCAAGAATTGGTATAGATTAGTATATCATCAAAAAATACTAACACAAATTTTTGAAGGAAGGGATTGAAAATGGAATTCATGAACCCTTGGAATGTAGAAGGTGCATTTGTAAGGCGAAAAGGCATGACCAAAAATTCATAATGGCTTTCATGAGTTCAAAATGTTTTTTTTTTTAATATCTTCTTCCTTCATTCTAATCTAATGATACCTTGAACGAAGATCCAACTTTGCGAAATATATTGCTCCATGTAGTTCATCTAACAATTCATCAATGGCAGGAATGATAAATGTATCTTTAATAGTGATCTTGTTGATCTCTCTATAATCTGGACACATACGCCATGAGTCATCTTTCTTGAATACCATTACCACCGATGCAGAGTAAGAACTTTGGCTAGGTCTAATAATTCCAACCTCTAACATTTCTTCAACCATGCACCCAATTTCACTCTTCTAGGCATAAGGGTATCTGTACAGCCTGATGTTAGGAGGAACACTCCCAAGAATTAGGTGAATATCGTGATCATGATTTTTAGTGGGTGGAAGACCTTTGGGAATATATTCAAATACTTTCGAATGCTTATCAATGATCCCCTGGAGATCTAGAGGAGTAAATGTCTTAAATGTTTGAACATCTAGTGAGCATAATTGTGAAATAACACTGTGATGCCCCTTTTTCAATAAATGTTTCATGCCATTAGAGATTATCACCTAACTGGGGTTCCCTGTGATAACTCAATTTCTTTTCCTTCACCTTACTGGGTTTCCCTATGATCACTCAATTTCTTTTCCTTCTAATGAAAATTTCATGAAAAGTTCTTGAAAATTAAAAGCCATTATTCCTAATGATTGTAACCATTGGATCCCTAGTACAACATCAACACCACCCATGGGTACAACAATCATTGGACTATTCATTGCATATTCCCCCATAGTAAGATTGATCTTATTGCATTTTCCTGAGCAATTAATAGTTCCTCCATCTGCAATCATTACTTGAAACTATGGCATTGGATATACAAAGTAATTGAGAGGTTTGGTTAATTTATAGTGAATGAAATTATGAGTACTACCAGAATCAATTAAGACTATTAGATTTTTCTTCTTGATATATTCTTCGATCTTGAGGGTTTGAGGAGTGCTAATTCCAACCAATGCATTACACCATATTTTGGGAGTCAATTCTTCAAATGAAATTGCTTCTATGTTTTCATCTTGAGATGGTTCTTGTTCTTCTTCATCTTCCTCTTCACAATCTATGTAGAATAATTTCTTCTCACCACACTTATGTCCCTTACTGTAATTGTTGTCACAATTAAATCATAAACATTTTTCTTTTCCTTCCTCCAATTGTTGAGGTGTCAACCTTGTACATTGAGGTGTTTTAGAAAAAGGAGCATTATTCTCTCTATAGATGTTAGGATTGGTCCTTCTAGTAGCCATATCCGTATTTTTACTTTCAACATTTCTTTCCACCCTGAATTCATTCTCCAATGATTTGGGTTCCCAAAGGCGAACCTCATGTTTAATTCTATCCTTTAAAGTTCTTACAAATACATCAATCAAGTGCTCATCTCGAATATCTGTTACCTTTATATTCAATCTTTGGAAGTTGTCAATGTGCTCTTTAACTGAACCCTTTTGCTTGAGATTTATCAATTGGCTAAAGAAGGTATTGCTTTGTGCATCCCCATAGTGTTCTATCATTTCTTCCATTAAAATTGTCCAAGTGACGAGTGATTTGTGAGAACAAATCCATTGAGACCATACAAATTGATTGGGTTCTAAATATAAAGAAGCAATTCGTACCTTTTGTGTGTGTGACACATTATGTAGATCAAAGAATTGATCCATCTGAGGTATCCATGTGATTGGGTGCTTTCCATCAAACTTCCTCATATTGATCTTAGGAACATGATTAGTCTTCAACCCAAAGTTGGAGTTTCTCCATTCCTGATTCATCTTCCTTGTCTCCTTGTCATGAATTTAATGGGATACATTTTCATTTTCAGGTGTCCTGTCTATTAGGAAAGTTTTCAATCCTTCCATGATCTCTCTTTTTAAACCATCGATATTAGTATCCATTATTGCCTCCAATTTACCTTCATTTGAATCCATCATCCCTTGTAGTTCATATTTTATCATTGTCTTATTTTGTAATTCATTTATGTCCCTACACATTTCTTCACCTTCATCAAGAGTCCAAGTAGAACCGCCTGAGGCTTATTTGGTGTAGAAGTTCCGTTTTTGGGTAGAATGTTGGCCAAGTATCACTTTTGAACCTTGATTTTGAGGTGGTTCTGCTAGACAATCTTTCTTCTGTTGTATCTCCAATGTTTCGGCCCTTATGGGTATGGAAATTTATTTTTTGTAGTTCTCTGATATTTCTTCTCTACAATGCCATAGTGTTGATCAAAATTGGATGTGAAAAGTGTAATTTATGGTAACTTCCCCACAACTTGCTGATTTTTGGCCTTTCCAGGAGATCTCACTTGTATAGCATGCCCCACACAAAATAATTGATATAAAATTCAGAAACTTGTACCATAAATAATATAGAATGTCCACTATCCAATGCAACCAGTCTAACTCAATTTGGATACTCTAGGAAGAATATATTATTGTTTTACCTGGAACACCTGCTTGAGACTAGTCAATAGGACTAGTCAGATACCCTATCTTCCATAAGGTGTATCTACAAATGTAAGATGACCCAGAATATAATTTTTTTACCACAGATACCTTACTAATTTCTGTAAATATCCTCCATATTTCAGGTTTTGAAATGTTACAGCAAAGTTTTTATAGAGAAAATTATGAAATGACTCAATTCAGGATGATTCGAGAACTCTATCTTACATAGGCCATATATACAAAAGTATAAGGCCCCAAGAGATGAAATTTTAACCCAATGTACCTTGATCCATATACTAAATATTCTCCAAATCGTTCCTTCTAAAACATTATACAAAAAATGTTATAGAAACAATTCCAAGGTGTCTTAGATGTAGTAGCGAAACCCCAAGACCTTGAGCGTTGATACCATATGTTAAGAACCAAATATCAATATAGGATAGAAAAACCTCAGAATAAGTACTCAACGCCTTGAAAAAGATATAATTTAGGATAATAAGTCTCTTCGAGGGGGAAACCTTTTTATACAACACATAAATGTTCAAGTACAAGATGATTCCAAATGAAAATGTCTCGTTAGTATATATAGGAGACTAGGAGGTACAATTACAATTAATGGACTCAAGCCGACATAAATAAAATGACATTACTAATGTAATAATCCCCAATTAATGGGTAATGCCACTATTTAGGGCTTAAGATGGGATATGATATACTTTAGGATGTTGGAAACTTACTAGATGGTCAAGGAATTAGTTGGTTAGGCCTTCCACAAAACCAAGAGAGAGATCAATGAGATTCGTCATGCCATCCATATTCTCGAGGGAAAATTTGAGCTCTACTATAGATCACAACATGGCATCAAGTTTTGGGTCACCCAAGGAGGGCACCAGGGAGAGAAGCGGGAGAAGGAGTAAAAAAATTAGATTCCTCTAGGATTGTTGAATTTCCCCATTACTATGGAAGACAAAAATAATGAGTAGATTCAGAGGAGGCACGATCGGGTTCCCGTGCCTAGCTATGGCACCCATGCGAAGGATGAAGCAGGATGTTAGAAATTTTCTACTTCATCTTTGGTTTCTCCGATTTCTTTTGTATTTTTATGTTCAGAGGTGAATGCTTAGTCTACGATGAATTCCTTTTTTCCATCTATATCTAGTACTTAGCTAGATAAGATCCATTTTTAGTATCTTTGGGCATGTATCTTCAACTCTTGTTGTCACTATAATAATACTTTGGTTCATTTATGGGTGTGAGTAGGGTTTTGGGTCTGGTTTCGAGTTTTGGAAGAACACCCTATTGATTTTTTTGTACTTTATTGTAATTATAAAAGAATCTTAGCACCATATTTTTTTAGTTAAAAAAAATAAAAAAAATGGATATCGTTTCTATATCCAAAATCATAACATCTCAAAAAATGATACAAAATATAGTAATGTTTCACAAATATATAATAATATTAATATAATGAATATGAATGGTTAAAAATAATGTTTTTAAAATATGATACTTGTGATAGAAAAAAATTCCAATATAAATTTTAGGAACAAATTTGGCCATGGAAGTTACACTAATATACTCATTAAGAACTCAACATGTTACTCATTGGAATTAAAATTGGGTGTGGAGGATAATAATCATTCCTCCCAACCACTATAGCTAAACACAATTGACTTAAAATATGAAGGACATGAGGTGGCCTTCAATTTCCTCAGCAAACTTGAACACCAATCAAGCATGATTGGATCAAGGCATGTCGGTTCATACTAGATGTCCCCTTTTGTGACTAAGTGTGGTGCCCTAAATCATGCCACTTGGGTAGTCATGAATATAATCTCTCATAATGGAACATCGATCACATCATGATTCAATTTCTTATTTCTTGTTCTTCTTACTCTCAGACGATGGTATTCTTCAATCTAGTCCATGATTGACCAATCTGACCCACCCAAACCTCCTAATAGTACCATTGGTGGCCCACACAATGATAGCCCAGTGATGAAGTAGATGTTCTCTACCTCAATCGTCAGTTGGTTACCCCCTACAACAAAATATTGTTGGTCATGTTCCCAATACTTAACTATTATGTCTAACAAATGCAGTTGGGATATAATATTTTGGCATCTAAAGAATTTTAATATTCCATAATCTAACAGTGCATCCAAAATTTTTTAATCTCTCATTGGAAACAAGTCATCAACCTTATGATCACATGTCTTCCACTAAATCATATTGATACGGTGTCCTTCACATTGCAAATAACACATCCCATTAAAAAAAATTGGAACATTCAACACTCTCATTCATTTAGGGCACACTCTCTGTATGCTTGACAACTCTAAAACTGAAGTTGTCCCGAGTGGACCAATTACTCCTGAATATGGTGTCCTAGAAAACTGAGTCTATGTCCCATGAGATACAACACTCAAACTGTGGGACCTCCTCAGCTTTGTTTGTGCACCAACTGTTGGATGATGTATCAACAGAAAAATAACAACTAACAAAAGCACACTCCATCTCAAACTGAGCAGAAAAATCCTCCTCCTTTGTTGTCACTATAGTACCATCCTTCTTCTTCTTCTTCTTCTTGGAAGATTGTCTATCATAGTACACCATCTCTACACAAACAAAGAATCTCATTGTGCTCATGTCTCTGCCTTTCCCACTGCCACTCTCCCATGGCTTGGCCCCCATCTTGGGACCCTGTCTAGCACCCTTTCCAACCTTATTCTTTCCCTTTGACCAAAGAGCTATATCCTCATCACCTGAGCAACAATACATTGTTTTCCTAAAGAACCAGAGCTGCATATTATCTCCTCCTGTATGAAGTCATCCCAGAGTCTCTCACAACTAGGAATAACCTCCCTCGCCACAATGCCTCTCACAAGTTCATCATCACCAAAAATTTAGGATCCACAATCTCCCCAAATGCTTCCAACTCATCTCGATTCTATGTAAATCTCCCAAGGTATGATGTCATTGGGTCTAACTTGAGTATTTGAATTCTCCTAAGCTTCTCCTACAAAAATATCTTTCGGTTCATATTGGGACTCTGGTAGAGCTTGCACAATGAGGCCCACATCTCAAAGGCATAGTCCTTCCTAGTCAAATGGGGTATGACATCGTCTCTTAATGCATCATAGATAGTCCTCTTATCCTTGGTGTTCCTCTTCCTGAGCTCTTCTATCAGCAAGGGAGTAGTGAGACGAGGAAGAATCAGTGGAGCTTTAACTATATCCCATAGTTCAATGTCCTCCAAGACAAATGTAATCCTAGTCTTCCAAGGGGACTAGTTTTTAGCTCAGACGTCTAGCCTATCATCTTCCCTCATCTAAGACACCAACATGGATGTTAAATGAAACTCAAATTGATGCTAAACACTGCAAAAGAGTACAACCTCACTCTTGTCAACATAGGTGCGAAAAAGGATTGTCCAACACTGTACAAGAAAATCCCACAAACTTTCCACTGTATGCTCACAAATAAAGAAAATTGTAGCCACCTGGGCTTTGATACCATGTAGAGTTTTGAGCAACTATGAAGGATATCCAATAGGTTTGTATTTGACCTCTTACTAGGCTCTAAGTTTAGTTATCCAAATCTGTCCTTGTTTTTTTTTTAGAACAACAAACATGTTTGTTTAACTCTGCCAAGAAATATTCCTTCAACTCATGGTTATATGTTTTTTTAAGCTTCCCTTGCAAGTGGTTTTAGTAACCCAATGTTAGCATATGAAAACCTGAAAGCATATAGGACTCCTCTAGGATCTTAATAAGATCATATAGATTATTTTAGACACCAAGCATTCATGAAATTTGAACACGATTATTTTTGGTTAACATGACCTTGGATAACCCCTCCCCTCAAGGAAAACCTGTTTAGGGTATATGTATATATATATATGGAGTGTCTCAAGAATGGAATAGAACAAGGAAGTAAATACAATGGAGCATGTACACTTTGCAAGCTACTCTCAAGCTATGCAAGAAGTATCCTTGAAGAATGCATCCAAGAAGTGTGCCCATCCCTTCCTTGACCAAGCTACACCATAAATGTGCCCTCGATCTTTCCTTTGGCTGTTTGAGAAACCCTTGAACACAAGATTCCTCTTGTATGTTGCCTCAAACCCTTTGCAATTAGATCTAAAAAATCCTCACTCCAACATGTGCCTACAAACCTTTCTCCCTCCTCCTCAAGTGTGCCCTGCATCAAGCATGAACACATAGAACAAATAAATGAATCCCTAAGCCTCCTTGCACCCTGAACGAATGAGAGCACTGAATCTAGCCTCACCCAATGCCTTCATTCTCACCCCTTTTCTCCTCTCTAAACTCTCCAAGTGGACAAAACAAGAATGATTTCTTGTCTTACCCCTTGCACCCTTCTTTAGCCATCCCTATCCAAATTTAGAGATTGACGGCCAAGATCATCTATTTCCATGTCTAATCAATGGGTGAGATATTCCCACAAGTATCTCACTTAGAAACCCAATTTTGGTTAAGTTTCTTAATTTTTCCTCATGTCCTTTAATTCACCCACAAAGTCAATTAATTATTACTTTTTACTAAAATAAAAAATTTTCACTTTTGACTTAAATCTCCTAAGTCAAAGTGAAATTAGAACAAAAGGTGAAGGACAAGGGTCTAATCAATTCCCTCTTATGGTTAGAGATACACAACCACAAAGGGACCACTTTCCAAGGTACCTAGAACTCAACACCCAAAAGTTTATTTTTTCTTTGTAATGTCCATACACGTTGACCATTATGAAAAAAACAACAAGGTGGTGGTCTTCGAAGTCCACCACAATATCTCAAGGATTCAAAAAATATGAACGGATCCCTAAACAAGGATTCATATGAGCATCCCCTCTCATAAACCTATTGAGTCAACTAAACTGAAGGACCACTCTCTTGGCCACGATTGAAAGGATTTTGTGGCCTTTGCCCCTCTACACATGGTTTCCTAAATCATTATAATGTCTCGATCACAAGATTTTAGAAGCCTTTTGAGGGATAGAATTTTTTAGGCACCCCCAACCCACGAGCATTGAAAGAGAGAAAATTCATCAAGGACCCATTTCCCAGGCTTTCCCAGTATTTCCTTGCTCCAACTGTACCAAGGGCTTACACTATGGTGTATTGTTTCCCACTTCTCATATCCTTTCTAGCTTGAATTTGGGATAATAAGAGGCATGAATTCCTTCCCACTTCAACGCATGCCTACTTATGCAATGTCAGGTCTCCCATAATCGCCACCTCTTCCATCGGTTTGAACTTCGACTGACAAATATAATATAATTTGAAGAGCAACTTAGAGTAACTACATTTTACAGATCCAACGGAGGGGGAAAATGTGCAGGAGGGAGGGGGCTCCTTTGCTATGGAAGTAAGGGGAGGGGGACACCCAACAAAATCAAAAGGGGAGAAAATTCTAGGAGAGGAACAACTAAGGGAGGGACAAGGATCCTAGGAAACGAAAGTCCCATTTCATAGGCCAAGGGGAGCCTAGGCTCGAGGAATACTCATCCTGACATTAGAGCTTCATGACAAGGGAATTTCTCCATAGGATTCTAAGGCATGATTAAAACTAGAGAAGGGATCTTACTAGAGAGAGTTTCCAAATTGTCCTCTAAGAGAGCGTCACCTGGTACCTTGCTTTGACTTTCTTGGGGAATGACGTTAGAACTGCAGTGAGCATCCTTTGAAGATTATGAATCCTTTTCTGACACTGCACCCTGACATCTCATGATTGATTTTCTACCTCTAGATCTTTTAGAAGGGCCGATTCTGGTGCAGAGACTTGCGACACTAAGCCTAGAGATGACTAACATCATCAAAACCATAGCGTCTTAAAGGGATCCTCCAATAATCAATTATTTGAACCCTCATAAAGATTTCATAGACCAATTCATTTTCCTCTAAGTGACCCTCCCTCATATCCATTTCCACTTGCAACCAAGCCTAGCGTCGGTCTGGCTTCGAGTCCCAATCTAGGTTGAAACATAGGAACCGGCCAATTTGGTTGCCTAGAAATTCCAACACAACCACCTTCCAGAACAAAATAGGAAGGTTTGGGAGGATATTCCATACCTAAGAAGGGGATAATGGGTCACGAGTGGGGACGAAACTTATGGCATTCCGTTGTCGATTTGATTCGCTGATGGCATTCCGCTGTCGATTTAATTCGAGGACGTTTATTTCCATGTGATGCATAAAAATACTCGAAGCATTTGATCTTCGGGTCAGCCCGGCAGAGCTCTGGATAGAAAAGAAAGCAGTGGAAAGCACCAAAGCTGGGTAACTAATTAGCAGAGTCGGGCGTCATTACATCTCAGAGTAGTAGTGAAGGAGGAGGAACCATGGGCTGCTGTACATCAACCCCTATTGCTCAGAATCCCCAGGGTATCGCAATATAAAATAAATAAAATGCTTCTTCTGTATTCGCCATTCTCGGCACTCGGATAAATTTTTAATATATAAATCATAAGCATTAAACTTTCTTAATAGATTTAAGGTCTTTGTGTCGCATACCAGAAATTGAGCGAGCGAGACAACGGACAATTTATGTGGAGAATTTGCCTACCTGGATTTCCGCATGTCTTCTTCGACAGGTGTTCAAAAGGTTCGGCAGAATTCCATCGGGCAAAATTCGAGTTATCAATCAGGTGTTCTTTCTCTTCTTTTTCTGTTTTCTTCCTTTTTCCTTTCCTCTTCTTTTTACATCTATAGTAAACACTAGTCTGTTGGTTGTTTTCGTTTCCAAATTTTAAGCAGTAAAATTTGCTGCGAGGAATAGTATATCAAATGTTTATGAAGTTACTGCTCTGTTGCTGGTCATATTTGGAACAGGGAGCGAATGCTTATGCGTTTATCGAATTTGACCTGAGAAGTTCCGTCGCACAGGCTGTTGCGGTTTAATTACATTATCACCCATTTTCCGTTTATAAATTTATTAATGTTTAAATTTGGGATCATTGGTTTTATAAAAAAATTTTCGTTTTCCGTCTGTTAAAGGATCTTATTTCAAGATGTTATGGTTGTAGGCATCGCCTATTGTCATTTGTGGAAGAAAAGTTGATATCTGGGAAAAATGGTGGTCATCTGATGGAGGTAATTTTCATTCACTTTTCATGACTCATGGAAACGCTGTGAAATTAATTTGTCTTTGGCTTCACCTATTTGATTGCCAACGAACGATATTTACAATGGCATTGGAATACAACAGCGATGCCGGCAACCAATTCTGCAGAAAGCGTATAATACGTTGGAAATCTAAGCGCCGTCTTTGTGTCAAGGTGCGTTTTAAGATTTTCAGGCTGCTGCTGTACTATGAGATCTCCTGGCGAACGTTTAATCGCCAAGAAATAAGTTATATCTAAAGTTTCAATCAAGAAAAAGAGGTTATGTATAGGCCAGCGTTCAAATTGTACTGAATCGTCTTTATCAGTTTAACGGCTTCTTCATTAAACGGCTTCTTCATTCATTACAAACGTAATCTTGAATTTTTATTTGTGCTGAATCGTCTTTATCCCTTAAACCGTTTGTTCATTCAATAGAAACACAATCTTGAATTTTTATTGATATTAAATGTAGCAATCATTTTTTGCACGGAATATATATCGATGTCGCTTACTATGAGTAGAGAGTCTGGGATAAACAGCATTCAACCCTTTTTGTTTTGGCAAAATTTGACATTAAATTTTGTTAGAACAATTTTGGAAGTGAGAATTCTATTTGTGTGAAGGGAATTTTGTTCATCTAGTTTTATTCTACAATTTTAGTACATTTTAAAACAAAACCATGAAGATCATCAGTTTTTGTCATAGTTTATATGTTCTATTTTTTTTTTCATTTTAGGGGAGATTATTTGTTAAATTTTGCCCAAATTCTAACAATAAAACGTGTAATTTTAGGAGAGTTTTTAAAATGTGCAATTTTTGAAGTGGACAATAAATTAATTTTAATTTACACTCATTATTATAATTATTAATAGTCATGAGAATTGTTTATAAGAAATATATAGGGTGAAAAACTATTCACTTTTCATCATTGGATTCAATCTTTTTTAGAATTTTATAAATATTATCTTTATATTTATGATAATGATAATTAACATACATTAAAACCAATACGGATCTATTAAACCTTAAGAATGATAAAAAATTACTTGAATTTCTTTTAAATGTTATATTGATATTGAAAAATCATTATAACTTATAACCATAATTAAAATCTTTAACCTCAACTATTTGATAAATGATCATTCTAACTAAATTTTACTATGTCCCAATGAAGAAAAATAAAAGATACTCAATATAAAGTAAAAAAATCTAACTAAATCATAATAATACAAAATAATATAAAATTAAAATAAATTGATATAAATGAATTTTAAAATACATAATATAAATAAAAAACAGAAAATACACAATATAAAGTAAAAAAAATAACTATTTAATTTAAAAGTAAATTATAATAATATAAAATTAAAATAAATTGATATAAATAAATTTAAAAATACATAATATAAATAAAAAATAAAAATTCACAATATAAAGTAAAAGATTAACATATTTAATTTATGAGATAAATCATAATATAAAAAAATAATATGTTATTAAAAAAATTTGATATAAATGAATTTAAAAATACATAGTATAAATTAAAAAATGTAATGGTTTAATATAAAAAATAAATCATAATGATAAAACATAACATAATATTAAAATAAATTAATATAAATGCATAGTGCTATTAACAAAGTACATAAATTTAAAAGTATAATAATGAAAAAAAAAAAAAATCATTCTAAATCTATTTTAATAATAACATCGAAATATAATAAGAAATTTTAAATTTCAAGCCTAATGATCATTATAATGCGTTAAATCGTCATGCAATAGAATGGCATACATAACATTTAATGCCCTATATTTATTGGCTCGATGTGCATTTAAGAAGTCGTTGTTTATGATTTACCATTATAGACTTTGTAAATTATAATTTTGTAAACTTTGTAAATTATGATTAAAAAGAAACCAAAGACATGTTGATATTTGGTATATTACATTGATAGCATGTGAATTTACCATTGCAATTCGATCAATCCCATTTTATTATTCGATCAATACCATTTTATTTTATTGTTAATAATGTTTTTTCAACAAAGCGTTTAGAGTGATTGGTGTTGGCTATGGGGTTTGAAAAGTAATAATTAAGGTTTAATATCTAATTTTTTCAAGCGTTTAGAGTGATTGGTGTTTGCTATGAGGTTTGAAAAGTAATAATTAAGGTTTAATATCTATTTTTTTCAAGTTGTTGTTATAATATTCTATACAAATTTTATTGTTGTTTTGTTAATTTTTAAAATTATTCTTTTACATTTTCTAATCCAATTATTTTATATGGATGTAAAGTTTGGGGTTGAAATATATTTAGAGAATCTTGGAAAAAGATAGAACAAATTCAATAGAATTTTTTTAATTTTTAATTTCAAAATTAAGGGCAATACACCCCATCTTATCGTACTCATAGAGGCAAGCCTTTATTCCATTGAGAGAATTTTTATGATTACATGACTAACATACAAGAACAAGATAAACAACACAGATGACAAGAGACTCCTCAAAATTGCTTCAAACTCTAGCTAAAACGAGCAGTTGCTCAAGCTGGTATGACATAAACATGCCATTTAATCTTCAATCATTGTGGAATACAAGAATAAGCCATCCTGTAAAATATTGATATTATTACAGATATTATTAGTTCTGAATTTAAGGAGAATATGTGGTGTGTTCATCCTAATTTAGAATATCAAAATTACCTCTCGTTTTGAAAAAGTGCAAAGAAGAAAATCAACATTACTAAAATAAGAACAAGATCTAACACTTGGACAAATCCCAAAATACCATGGGATGAGAGGACATGTGACCTTTGTGACAATAAGCCAACAGAACATGAAAAATACTTCCTCTTGGATTTCCATACCTATACCCATATTAGATCCTACTTTAAAATGTTTGTTAATTACCAACCTCCCTATCCTTCAAATTCATTAAAACTATGGTGTGTTAGGATATTTAGACACTTAGGAGTTAGTTAAGATCTACTTGGTCTAATGTGTCATTAGGTAAAAATGTGTTTCTTAGTGTGTTTCTTTATTATGCATTAGTATGCATTTGTAGTTAGGAAATCTGACGATCATGATATGTTCCTGACATAGAGTGATCTGGCGGTTCATACTCTCCTAGATCTTAATGACCATTGATCCGTCGCTTAACACCCAATTGGTCCATGATCTCTATTTAAAGAGCATGGAGGGTCATTTTTCTATGATCGATTGTGAGAAAATCTCTTATCCCTGTAACCTTTTTCTTTCGCATTAATAAACTACTCCAAATGGTCTCGGTTGTTGGGGCCATGGATGTTTCCCCGTAGGGATTTTACCACGTGAAAAAATCATTGTGTTGATCTTTGATATGGTTATGTGAGTGGTTACTGAAGGTGTCCGTCCTCTTTTGGAATACATGTGTTGTCGAACATGGTATCAGAGCTTGTTTGAAGACCGACTCTTGCTGTAGATTGAGGTCGTGAAGCTGAGTTTCCTCATCTCCATTTTATGTCATTTTTGTACGTTTATGGGTTGAGAGGAATTTTCCATTGCGTCCAGAGCACTTGTTTCATTCAGGTACACTTTTCGTTTCACTCGAAAATCTTTTTGTTTGTCCAAGATACGACCATTACAGTCAGATCTAGAGGTATAAAGGTTGAATATGCATTTTTAAAATTTTTGGAGAGTAGTATTTTGGTTTTATTTCGGCTTTGTATTATTTATTTTCGGCTTGATACTCTTTTAGATCTGTGTATGCACCTTGTTCGATCTCGAAAAATATGAAACAAATAGGAAAAGGTGCATATTCTAGGTAAACTAACCAAGATCTAACCCTTGTTGTCATCGAGAAGCAAATTTTTTTTCTTGGGTGAAAAGAATTTTTTTTAGCACGTTCTCCAAAGCAGTATTCCACAACAACAACAACAAAAATGCCCCCAATCCTCCTTTTGAACATTACAATATGTTTTTATAGATCATTTGGTTAACATTTTCCTTATTAAGTAAGAGGTCTTGAGTTAAAGTCTCTCTTTTGTTACTTTTTTTTTTAAACGTTCATGCTAAAATTGTAAAGTGTATTTCACTTCAAGTATAAAAGTGAATCACTATAAGTAGATTTAATATTTTTCTTTAGATTTATTTATTTTGCATGAAGTAACTTCATTGTAAAAGTGATCCCCAGTTCTCTTTATAAAAGTGGGTCACTTCATAAAGCAACTTACACCACCACGTGGTCCTTTGGTTACCGTTTATGCCTTTTTTTTTTAAATGGCATAACTGTCACATCCGAAGTCCATTTTAAGTTTCGTTTTTTCTAAAACCACATAACGTTTCGAGATATTTCCATTCAAATCATCAGTTTCAATTTTTAAATCCATATTATCTACATATTTAATATGGATTCTACAAGTAATCTCTTACTTACTAGCACCAACTTCTTCCAATGGAAATCCCATCTGGAGGATTTATTCAGAAGTAAAGGCTTGTACCAGATTACCTTTCAAAACGTTTATTCAGAAGTAAAGGCTTGTACCAGATTACCTTTCAAAACAAAACAACACCCACTAATGTTGATAAGAAATCCAAATGGGATAATAGGAATGACAAAGCACATGGATTAATCAGAATTTCCATCTCTCCTGATTTAAGGTTCCACCTTCAATCAATTGATAAATCCAAAGAAGCTTGGGAAAAAATTGAATCTGTGTTTGGTAAAAAAAATATTATTCGAGCACAACAATTAGAAAATCAAGTACTAACTTTAATTCCAAGTGATTTTTCTTGCATTGAAGACTATCTATCTAAGTTTAAAACACTCAAAACTTTATGTGCAGAATGTAAGATAAAGATAGATGAAGATCGTTGCATCTATCTTATTATTTCTAAGCTAGGTAGTGTATATTCTGTGTTTGTATCTACCTTTTATGCCATGCAATATGCTCTAGGGGCATCTTATCAAAAATCCAGTCTTGAGAACTTTTGTGATGCTTTGATGAGAGAGAAATATGTAGCGACCCCATCATTGCGACAACAACTGAATTTTTTGTGTGTGTGTCTTTTTTTTGTTCTCAAGGAGTTAAGAGGCAAGAAGGCGATGATGAAAACAGTTTAACCACGCCATTGGCGAAGAACACAAGAACACAGTCCATGCAACAGGCTACTATGACACCACACACATGCACAAACACAATTGGCAAAACATGTGCATAATAACACGGAGGACGACTACCTGCCCGACACAACATGACCACGCCTACAAGCTAGGGGACAACATTCCCGCCCCAACATCATGGCCTAGATGAAAAAGGACTAGAACCTCAAGGCACATGGACCTAACGCTTGAAGATGTTCGACCCTTGCACCCAAGGCAACTCGCACGCTCGACAACACTCACACAAAGGCACCTACTCTGGTCAAGATCTCGTTTTCTGCTATCTCCTACAGTGCACCATGAACCCAACATCAAGAATCATGTCATTCCCAGTGATAGACATGTCAAAACCTTGGCGCAAACATAAGCTATCCGGACTGAGGACTCTTAGATAAATCCGATGTGCTATCAACTGAATACAGAAGGGAAAACCACCCCCAAGCCAAACAATAGGTCGACGAAATGCCAGAGGATGAAGACAAGGGATGAAACCAGCCAATACAAAACATTGTCTGCGACCCAACCAATCACCCGGTCTAAACTACTCAAGATTACCATCTATTTAATGATGGGTTACCATTCTAAACGGGGCACGTCTAATTGCAATTTGTCATTGATATTCAATCTAATTTATCCTTATTACAATTCAATTTGAGAAATTCTAAATTATAAAATGTCATCAAGGTACCATCTAATTTAACCATAAGGAAACATCAATTAAGCAAGTCTGAACTTCAATATGGTTGATAATTCAAATCTAAATAACATTATTGCAGTCTGATTTAGCAAGTCTATTTTAATAAATGTTAAAACTAATGGACAAGTCTGGACAATTAAATTGAAAGGTTGTCTATTCAAATGAAGAGGTGGTCAACAAGATACTAATAAATGACTGTAAAAAGTAAATATATAAAATATCTAATCTATAAAGCTACCATGTAAATTACATGGGTTGTCAATGTAAAGGCTATATCAATGTTGTCTGAATTATAAATTTCCTTCCCAACATAAATTTACCATCATTAAATTTACCGCCAATTCAAATAACTATCATTTAATAAGTTTACTTCCATTGCAATAACTATCATTTCATAATTTACTACAATTCCAAAACTGTGATTTAATGATTACTGCTATTTCAAACTGTCATTTCAACTATCATTTAATAATTTACTTCTAGTTCAATTATCAAAAAATGGACATCTGAAAATATCCAAGCTTGAAAATGTAAAAATTTTATGTACATACAATAGTTCCATCAACAATTTCTTCACAAAAGAGCCAGCCAGAATTTTCGTTGAGTGCCTTTTTGGAGAGGCTTTCTGCTACTTTGTCAAACTATCTATGTACGTGCATAAATTTGATAGATTCAAATCTATTATTTAATATTTTGATCTTGTCTATTACTTTGTTGAATTGTCTATGTACGTACATAAATTTGATAGATTCAAATCTATTATTTAAGCTTCTGATCTTGTCTTTCCATTTGTTGATATATATCAAGTTCAGGTTGGATTTGGAATTTATCAAATCAATAGTAACCTTAGAATCTCCCACAACCATCAATTTTTTTTGGAAAAGTAGGAAAGGAGTAATAATAGTTCCCATGGGCCCAAGAGTTCAACTTTATGTTGAATTTTATCAGTCCCCATAGGCCCAAGAATAGTTTACAATGAAATATGTTGAATTTTATCATCTATTTTTTAACAGTCCAGAGTGAACATAAAAGGAAGCATTTAAATTAATACATAGTAGGATAGGCCCATGAATTCATTTTTATGTTGAATTTTATCATTTTTTTTAACAATCCACAGTGAACATAAAATAAATAATTTAAATTAATACATAGTAGGATAGGCCCAAGAGTTCAACTTTATGTTGAATTTTATCAGTCCATAATGAAATATGTTGAATTTTATCTATGTTTTTGAACAATCCGCAGTGAACATAAAATGAAGCATTTAAATTAATACATAGTAGGATAGGCCCAAGAGTTCAAATTTATGTTGAATTTTATCATTCCACAATGAAATATGTTGAATTTTATCAGTTCTCATAGGCCCAAGAACAATCCATAATGAAATATGATGAATTTTATCATGTGTTTTTTAATAGTCCACAGTGAACATAAAAGGAAGAATTTAAATTAATACATAGTAGAAAAGTATTTAAGAGTTTGATGCTTAATTTAATGCATTGTAAATAGGAGAATATACAAAACATTAGTTCAAAACTAACAACTTTGGCACTTTTTTTCAATCAAATTAGTCCAGACACCTTTGAGCATTAGTCAGACTACCACAATCTATCAAGACGAGTCTTGAACCAAACCAAAACAAATCTATTCTTACATTAGTAATGGTGTTTAACATATTAACAACAAAGCAACTTTATTTCAACATTGACATAATAAAGATAGAGACTCTCATCATTTTAATTTCATAGAGATCTCTATTGGTGAAATGGAAATGCCACAAGCCTACCATTTATGGAACATAAATAGTGGTGCAATAAAGAAATAGAGAAAACACAAAATTAATGTCCTATAAATACAAAGGTTAGAATATGAAAACCATATTTATGTTATATAGCTAGCTTAAAGAAGAAAATCAATATTACTAAAATAATAACAAAGTCTTATAAGCTTCATAGTGAAACTCTCTTTGAACAAATCCTATAAAAAAGTATAAAACAATATCGTAAAACATAAATTAACCTTTTGAGAAATCAAATATGAGACAATAAATTGATATTTTGAATTCAAAAAATATCAAATATATGTGTGTGTGTGTGTGTGTGTGTGTGTGTGTGTGTGTGTATTATAATCAAAGTCTGAATAGTTACACTGCCAAATACATAGGTTCCACATCCATTTTAGGATGATAACAAAAACTAAGACATTTAACTCCAAAATTTTGAACTCTAAGCCATCACAATTCAAACATGCAAAAAAAAACAGAATTCAAAAATTAAAAATTTACAATTCAAACATGTGTAATAAAAAAAATTCAAAAATTTTGATTAAAATCAAATTGATATATATACCAAAAGAGTTAAGTCTCATTCTCCAACATACTTTTTCCCACCAAGTATAATGTAAACATGTTTTCCACCAAATATAATTTAGACATCTGTAACAATAAAAAACAATAATAAAAAAAACAAATAACACATGTTAACATATATACTTTAACTAAATATTAAATAAACAATAAGAAATAATAACATACCCAACCACAGTTAAACAGATTTAAGATAGTCACTCTCCACATTAAGCATACATGATTTAAGCAATTTGTAAAATCTTATTTAAAATCTTAAAAAAAATTAAAGAGAAAAAATGTATTCTTGGTAAAACAAAAATTGTGTTCAGAGTTAGAGTTAGATAATATTCTGAAAATAAATATAGAATTGTGTATGAAGAAAGTTCACAAATCTCCATATTAATTCATTCTTCCAATGAAATACTTATCTCCTTGTGGATAAAGTCTCAAATCCTTCAAGTGAAATTCTCATCCCAAGTGATGTTATTTAATCTTTTTTAGTCAACAATAAAATACTAACCTCCTAAAAAATAAAATACTTCTCTCCGCTTCTTCAGTGGTCATATAATCAAATTCCATAATGCCATTTCAAATTAAATAACTCATAAATCTCCATATTAACCCATTCTTCCAAAAAACTACTTATATCTATGAAAGTTCACAAATATCCATTTTAAAAACCATTCTTCCAGAAAATACTTATCTCTTGTTTCTACGGTGGAATAGATGTTCTAATATAATGTTTCATGTACATGAAGAAAATACAAATTTGCACATGTATATTAAGTCATTCTTCAAAAAAAATTTAAATCTTTTATCTTTGGGATGTATTCATATTACATATAATCAAATGTTCTTTGAAATTATGTCTGAGCTAGTTCACATATACATATGCATAGATTATTTGTAAATCTACTTGAATGTTGGTTTTCATGGTTAGTAACCAATTTAGTTAAGAGTTTGACAATACCCTGACAAGAAGGAATTCACTTTGTTGTATGTAGAAAATACAAATGTCCATACTACGACATTCTTGGACAAGAAAGAAAGGAATGAAATCGAAGAAAATTTAGAAACTTTCCCTTTTCTGATGTGGGATAGAGTCTGTTCTCAAATAATCAAATGTTCAATTTCAAAATTAGGTCTTCATCATGATCTAAAAATAAACAAGTTTGAATGTAAACCATTTAAGACAATGATAAACTTATATAGGGGTTCTATATATTTCAAAATAATTGATGAAAGCATTGAATAAGAGTTTGGCTAAACTAAAAATTTGAGAAAACAAAAATTTAATAAAAGTAAAAAACATACATTTATGAATCATCATAAATGGATGCATCCTTCCCAAATATGGGTTCTTCCTCGACTTCCTCCTCAATCCTAATTTCCCTCCCAAGGACACTCTCATGTACTCTCTTCTCCACATTACCCTATATAACACATTTCAAATTTGAAAATTTGAAAATTTAAATTTAAATGATTATAACACATTAAATTTAAATGATTTTAACACATTAAATGATACATGTGAACTCCCAGCCTCTTCAAACTCTCCCAATGATAATTGGGACAAGCCTCCCCAAGTAGTAGGAGATGGAATAGGGATTTGTGAACAACACAACTAAGAACTAAATCTAGGATTCAATGTGTTCACATTTATACAAAATTATAAATGTTTTTGATCTCTTATTCAAAAGATTGGAGATTGAACAACTAAAGTGCTCATTTGTAGATATTAGAAAATACATACATGATTCAACCCATCTAAATTTAAACTTGTGGAACCAAGTCCCCTATTTACTGGAGATTCATTTAACATATCTCCAAACTGCAATTAATGACAATAACAACTCGATTATTTGTATAGATACAATGATATCTAAATGTAGAATTAGAAGTAAACTATCTTAAAATGCGTAAAAAAATTACTAACTAGAACACATACCAATATGTTGTTCGGGTCATCATTCTGAATGACCTTCTTCCAACCATCATGGAAAAATTTTGCATACTCCATAACATCTTCTATTGACATGGTATCTAACTCTGCATTTGTTTTATAAACAAGTATGGCCCAGGAATTGGCTTCCGCTCGCTGACAGTTCATGCCAACATCAACACCATAAAAATTGCTTCCAAATTTGCACTAATTGCATTTGTAGCCTCTTTCTCAACCTATTATGTATCTTGCAACTCTCAATTTGAGGAAAATTCTCATGTTGGGTGAGGTACTAAAGGTTGTGGAGGCCTCATCAATGTCGCATTTTGATGTGCCCCTTTGCGATCATATGTTCATCATTTACTAGTCCCATAATAATTAGATGGTAGACTAGTATAATCAGGGTGCATGTGCATGAAAAACTCTACATAAAAGTTTCTTGCAAAATAGTGTGGAACATCATCGTTCCATGACAATTTCTCATATGCCGCCAAAAATTTGTTATACATATGTCCTACAATGTTGGGGTTCTTAAAATATTTCACCTTCAACGTCTTTCACTTTGGCCCATCTTTGAAATTGAACTTCGAAATTACGTCTTCTTTTGAAACTTTATTTTTTACTGCCTCCCATTTATCAGGGCCCATCACCTCTGACTTTCACTACCTCATTAGATCGACAAAACTGTCAGTGGTTGGCCCCATCTTTTGATAGGTGTCCATAAAGTTTTGCAATGAATGTAATACAATTTTCAATGTTTTTTTACTCTCCCGAGGGAGTTCTAATACCACCAAATGATTTTCCAACCTCCTTTTAACACCTAAGCATCGCTCAAGGGTCATTGCTTCATTAATCCTTTCCCAAGGAAGTTCATCACCAACATCTGAAAGATATGTGGATGTAGGCATGTAATCTTTTGTTTCTTGATAACGCAACCTCCCAAATCCACCTTCACCCTCTGCACCAACATTAGTGTAATCACCCCACCGTTAGGACCACGTGTGAAGCTGAAGTTCAATTTTTTTATTGTTTTTAGGCCGGGAGGCAAAGATGACAACAAACGAACCACACAACTAATGACGAACGCAAGAAGGCAGTTCAGGAAATAGACAACTATGACTCCATGCACTAGCACAAGAGAAATTGGGTGAAACATGTGTAAAACAACAAGGAGGAACGACTCCCCACCCGACGCAATAAGATCGTGCATATAAGATAAGGGACAACATCCCCACCTGACACAACGAACTTGATAACTAGTCACTAGAACCTCAAGGCACGTGAACCAAATGCATGAAAGCATTATAATCTAAGCACTAACAACAACTCACATCGATCAACAACACCCACACAGAAAGCACATACCTCAACCAAGTTATCCTTCACCTTTATTCCTTAGGGCATGCAATGATCCCCTCATCAAGAATCATGTCATCCCCGGGTGATAGGCATATTTATAACCTTGGTGCGACACATCATAACTAGACCAACGACTCTAGAACTCCGACGTGCTAGGAACCGAACACAGAAAGAAGGCTACATCCATACCCCAAGCAACAGGTCAACAAGATGCAATATGACTACAATCAAAAGGAAGAGCTCAATCTAATACCTGACTCTGCCAACAACCCATTCGAAAAATGATACGCCAGAGGTCTAAGTGAGAAGGTCTAACTGTTACCAAGTGACTAAGGTCATAAATTTTATCATAATGCGCACTAAGAAAGGAAATCAACCAAATCAAATACGCTTATCACCAATTATAAACTATCCATTAAGATAAGTGATCTATTTGACATTTTAAAGGTGCTCCACGCTACTTAAAAAGAATCGACATTGTTTTCTAGAAAGGCTAATCTTGAATGCAATCGATGTCTATAATTATTTCCACTTCAATGTTATCTTTTCTACCACTTTATGCTATTATGTGGGTATAAATAAAAGCCAAATGACATTATTCAATGAAATTTTAAATCTATCTTGTTGTGTGTGAATAATTGTAACCTCGATGTTATTCAATGAGAATTTATGCTATTATTAAACGCTATCTAAATCAAGCTATACATTACATATAAAAGTCGTTATATGTTCAATTAGATTTAATGCCATATAAATCAAGCTATACATTACAAAAATATTATACAAAAATCGATGAGATTTAAAGCTATACTTTACATCGCAGGGAAAGGGCAGGGTTCAAATGACAAGGGAGGCAAAGAGACAAGAAGACATAAATAGAAAATAGAAAATTTGTCGGGTTAATACATGGGCAAATCGCAGGCATAACATGCAACGATTTCAGTCTTAATAATGGCAATCACCAGAGTAATATATCTAGCCATGAAAACATGACCAAGATATAAACACACAGAGAAATAAATTGTTACATAAATGTAGTCTTAATAATGGAAAATCGCCAGTTAACACCCAAGCAATGATTGTGTCCTTCAAGTGGAAATTCACCTAGAAAATAAAAACGAAAAGCAGTCTTATTACGATATAAAAATGAAATGAAGACTTATCAGTATATAAAAACAAAATTCATTCTTATCAGGATATAAAAACAAAATGCAGTCTTATCAGTATATTAAAATGAAATGCAGTCTTATCAGGATATAAAAATGAAATGCAGTCTTATCAGGATATAAAAATGAAATGAAATTAAAAACGAAAGGCAGTCTTATCAGGATATAAAAACGAAATGCAGTCTTAACATGATGTAAAAATGAAATGCAAATAAAAATGAAATGTAGTCTTATCAGGATATAAAAACGAAATGTAGTCTTATCGGGATATAAAAATGAAATGCAATTAAAAATGAAATGCAGTCTTATCAGGATATAAAAACGAAATGCATTCTTATCAGGATATAAAAACAAAATGTAGTCTTATCAGGATATAAAAATGAAATGTATTCTTAACATAATATAAAAATGAAATGCAGTCTTATCAGGATATAAAAATGTAGAGCAACAATTCGTTACATAAATGTAGTCTTAATAATGGAAAATAGCCAGTTAACACCCAAGGAATGATTGTGTCCTTCAAGTGGCAATTCACCCAACAATTAAAAATGAAATGTGACTCGAGAAGGGGCAAATTGACTTCCAATAATTTAAATGCATAAGAAGGAAAAACAACTTGCAGTCCAAACAATGTAAGGGCTTGTCAAAAAAAGGACAATGCAGTCTCCAATCGTCTTCAAATATTAATGAGAAGAGGTAAAAATGTAGAGAACATTTATATCATTAAAACAAACATGGAGTTAAGTTTTAGGGAGGTATCGCTACACATATTTAAGTTATCCAGCAATAAGTAAAAACACATGGTTAAATTCATCCAACAACTTATAAAAAAATGCAAATTTAAATGTATCCAACGATATTTAAAAACACGGAGTTAAATTGATCCAGCCACTTATATAAAAACATAGATTTAATTTTTTGTGGTTGAGGGTTTTGAAATGCAAGAAATGCCAAACATAGTTTCCATATTACTGAGAATGAATAAAACGCAGAGGTGAATAGCACGCAGAGACCGAGGCAAGGAGGAGATCAATGTAGAGATGAGAAGGGGCAAACAACTGGAAAAACACATCCTCTTCTCCTCATCCACACAAATAAAAGTAGGGCATTTGAATCTATAAGTCGTTGTGCACCGAAGTGACGATCGTCGATTCGGCTCCTGGAAGAATGCTCAAGAGTGGACTGAAGAGTTAGGGATGAGGATGAAATAGTACAAATATTCACAATAATCAACAAACCAAAGGGAAATCTCAACAAGAAGGGATCGAAGGCCAATGGAAACAAGTCAACATCGAGCTTAAGGCTTACATGGAAAATTAAGTTCTTGGTTGAAATGCTAAGTCCATATTTTCATTACCCGATAAAAGTACATAAATAAAAGTGTAAAGTGTATTAATAATCTACCATGCATAAGTAAAGGAAGCGTACCATAGCCCGATTCGTCTGCTCTGAGTCGTTTTCCTATGCGCTCTTTGTTGCTCCCACTTATCGACCGATGAGACTTCACCCGTACCTCCTAGTCAATGCTAGGGGTACTCTTCTTCCCCCTTAGTCCCCCGAGCCACAAATGGACCACATACACTAAACCAGAGAATATGCTAGCTCCCAGTTCACCTCGCAAGGCCGAGCTACCATGCCTCACCAAGCTGGGTATCCCAACATCCTTAAGATAAGTCAGTCAAGTCTAAAATTTTGTAGCGTAACTTTACACATAACATAAGAGCTACATCCTCGTCCTCCTCCTCCCTCCTTTGTATAGTGTTTTTAAGTCATTTACTTTTCCAAAATCCCATTTAATTTATTGATCAATAATTTAATTCATAAAAATCCTCCCCATACATGTGCCACCCATCCCCTTCATTGCACCATAAATTAATTTCATTAATTAATTAATTACTCCTATTTCCCTCACCCACCTAAAAGCATTCCTAGAATCGCTCCTATGTGTCCCCATATTCCCTTACATGTTTTAATGGCTTACCCTCTTACTAATTTATTAGTTGAGTTTAATTTAGAAATTTCTTAAATGCTAGATACCTTACTAAGTTAGTATTTCTTCTTTTTCCTTGTGTTTCTCCTTTCTTTTTATGTTTCCCGGTTTTTCCTAGTTTCCTAATTATTTTAAATTTCCCTCTTTCCCTTTTTATTTAAAACTGAAATTGGCAGGTGTAGAAAATCAAATTTTTCCCCTTTCCCTTTCTAATTAATAAATTTTTAATTATCATAAGTGACAAAACAATTATTTCCCCTTTTTCCCCCTTTTTATTTATTTTTATCCCCCACAAGATTTTTATAAATTAATCAAATTTCTTACCCCTTTCTCATCACATGATTAACGATGATTATCATTATTATTTATTTATTTTTATTTTCAATGTTATATAAACATATATTTTTATTTTTATCACAAGTATCACTTCGACCTAGACTTTAATTTCCTATGTTGGGCAACATTTTATTAGGGAGATTGTTTTAAATATTTCTCATCACATTATTCGTTCTAATGCCATATAGGTTTATTAATTTATTATTTAACAATGCAACTTTCCCTTCAGAACACACTAGGTGCTCCAAGGGTTCCACTCAACTCATTATGTTTCCCTTGTGCGACGTGCCCTTCAGGATGTAGTACATGCTCCAAGGGTGCCAATCGCCTCTTGACTGACTTGGTAGACATAAAAGATCTTTGGAGTTAATACTCTACCAGGTGATCTTCTGGGAGACTAAGGGACTCTAAGGAATAAGGCCCCTGCCTTATTGTGTGGCCCTTAGAGTCATTGTGAGCGACTTTCGCAGTCGGCCCTCACAACATCATTGGCCTTCGTGAAATAGGTAATCGTTAACCTATAGTTCGATCCATGGCAGGAGTGCTAGTAGGTTGTGGTAGGGCTTCTATTCACACCTCTCCCTCAACGTCTCTAGTAGTCGTGAGTGGACCCTCTAATCCACATGTGAGTCTGGTCGACAAGCTATCATCGGCTTGCATCATCAACGAATCATTTCATAAATAGTATCCATAATCATATCATCTAATCAAATACAAAAAAATTCATATATAAAATAATCAAACCCCCAATAGTCCACTCCCTGAATCAATCCAGAGTACAAGGGGTTTCATCAATGCCTCTCCATCCTCGAGGTCCAAAATCATACACACTCAGGAAAACCGTGTCAATATCACATGTCTATGTCATTACAGCAAAATAAGAAGCCATCCATACATAACGCCTCATAATCATAATCCAATGCCCAATAGTATAATAATCTGGATCACTTGCAAGCAAGTGTCCTCAAAGAATAAGTTAGCTCAGTGCGTGCAAGAGCGAGATGTTACAATTAGAATCTTCATGACAACCACTCTCTCTTTCATTGTCATCCCTTTCTCTAAACTCATTGTTTACACACACATTTGAAATTAATTACAACATTTAACTTGACATAAATTTAAATACACAAAAACACAACAAAAATAAACAAAATCAAAGAAAATTACCAGAAATATTATCTTGTCCTAAGGTATTACGTACATTCTCAAGTGTAGAAGTATCAATCTGCAACCTATCTAATAAGGTTTCATCCATAGAACTTTCTTGACCACATTATGTAGTTGATCTATTCACGGACTCGTTTGAAAATCTTCTCTGATGAGATTGTTGTTGGTCATTCGGAGTCTCAGTCGAAGAAGAACTTCCACTTCTTCCTTCTTGGCAGATCCTAGAGCATTTGCGAGGAATGTTTGGAGAATCTCATGTCGACATCTCTCCTCAATATATATTCTTTGTAAATTCATGAAAATTTAAGCACAAGACATGTACAAGTTAATATCTCCAGCATTGACCAACAAAAATTATGAATAAAGAAAAAACAATAAGACAAAATTAATAGAAATGGTCTTTATGTTAGACACAATTATAATAGGGTGATTCATAACTCCACTACACATGCCCATTTCAAATATATTTTGGTTCCTTAATATTAGCAAAAATAACCTTGGTAAATCCATCAATAGTACATGGGTCAAAGTTTGGTAACGGAGTAGCAGTTATCTATATGGGCAATGAGATTTCATGCATCCAATAGGTATGGAGCATAGTCCCTGAAAATCAATGATTAACTTTATGCCATGTTTGGTTGGATGGAAGAAATATGTGATCTACAAAGCAATGGCACTAAGTATCAACATGTCTCTATTACACTTGGAGGGGGCATTAATAGAGAAAATGTATTATATGATTGCAAGTTGTTGGAATTTTGTTTATGAGAGACCTTTTTATATACTAAGCGTCTGTGACTAGATGATTTGACGCTGCTAAACATTTGTTTATATGCGGCTATAAAGCATTGTTTATATGCTTACCAGCCTTATACCAGTAACCCCATGCATATAGGAGCTGATAATGGCTTCTAAATCATTTTGGTAGATCCATCATGTTAGAAACTGCGTGAACAACCAGGACTTGGTTGGGTGATTCCAACGCTTTTGTAAATATAAAGGGTAATACATCACCATCTTCAAATAGTATCTTATCCAAAGGTTAATAGAAGATCATATTCAACTAAATTCTTGTGTAAAGACAAAGGGTAATAGATCATTAACAAGGTTCAATGATCTATTAGCTCAAATGCTTGTGTAAATGAGGCTTTGACATAAAATATTGATGTTGTTTATCAGTTTCGCTATCAATGCAAAGCAATTGTTACATATTTTGATGTATCTATTCTAAAGGTTGAGGGAATGACTTTAATGAATATATTTCCTATGTTTCAAAGTTTGTTTCTATTTATAATAGTTTTATAATGGATATCATTGTTTTTGGGTTTCCTAGTAGCCTTGTCACACCCCGATAATCAAACCTTCATAAAGTTTGACTTCTGCAACTTCTTGGAAAATCCAATGCACAATTTTTTTTTAGATTTTAGGGGTACTAGGTCATTCAGGTAACAGTCTCACTTGATCCATATGTTAATCCATCAAAACTACTCACATATGGGTTATTTTAAGTCTATGATGGTGAATGACTAGCCAACATGTTGCTCTCCCAACCACTGAGTGGCTGCCTATGGTAAGAGATCATGTAAAATATTTTATGTAAGTCAAGTTTTTTTTGCAGTATGTAAACTCTTTTATGTATATATTAGACTTTATTATCCAAAATGAAGTATTCGTTCTAATTATTCCTTTAGTCAAAGGGTCACTATAATTGAAAAACAACACCAAAGTGGGAGACTGGTTCCTTTTTTAGCAGTTTACTATGATAAGAGTCTATGGTTTGGAAGAGAAGCCATATAAAACGTGAGTGTTGAATTTGGTTGTTCTAGACATTGAAAAAAGTTAAATGCAGTCAGTTGCTGACTAAAAAGCCAAGCATAGTACATTAAATGTTGATGAGATGAATTTCAAGGAAAAACCAAATCTACACAAGTAGGTCACTCATGTCTTACACAGAGATGTGACCAAGACTCATGACATGAAATATTGATGTTGTTTCTTAGTTTTTCTATCAATGCAAAGAAACTGCTACATATTTTGAAGTATCTATTATGGAGGTTGAGGGAATGACTACAATGAATATACTACCTATGTTTCACTGATTGTTTTCTATTTGTTGTGATATATTAATGAATATTTTCCATAAGATATTACAATGTAATATGTCATAAAATATTACAATGTAATATGTCATAGCATATATTATTGTATAACATATTACATTGTAATATGTTTTAACATATTCCAATGTTATAATAATGAATATACTACCGATGTTTCAGTGTATCTATTCTAGAGGTTGAGGGAATGACTTTAGTGACTATATTGCCTATGTTTCAAAGTTTGTTTCTATTTATAATAGTTTTATAATGAATATCATTGTTTTTGGGTTTCCTAATAGCCTTGTCACACCCTGAGAATCAAGCCTTCATAAAGTTTGACTTCTGCAAGTTCTTGGAAAATACAATGCACCAACAATTTTTAAATTTTAGGGGTATCAGGTCATTCAAGTACCAATCTCACTTGATCCATATGCTAATCCATCAAAAATACTCACATCTAGGTTATTTTAATTCTAGGATGGTGAATGACCAGCCAACATGTTGCTCTCCCAACCATTGAGTGGTTTCCTAGCGTAAGAGATCATGTCACCACTGAAGGTTTTTGTCAAGTATGAAAACTATTTTGTTTCTATATTAGACTTTATTATCCAAAATGAAGTATTCGTTATAATTATTCCTTTAGTAAAATAGTCACTACAATTGCAAAACAACACCAAAGTGGGAGACTGGTTCCTTTTTGAGCAGTTTACTATGATAAGAGTCTATGGTTTGGAAGAGAAGCCATATCAAAAGTGAGTGTTGAATTTTGTTTTTCTAGAGACTGAATTTGGTTTTTCTAGAGTCTATGTTTCATTGTTTGTTTTCTATTTGTTGAGTGCTATATTAACACATATTTTTCATAACATATTACAATGTAAGATGTTATAACATATATTACTATAACATATTAAACATTGTTATAACATATGCACTGATATTAACATTGAAACATATGTTCAAATATTATGCCTATAATATACATATGTACATAAATTATCACATATGTACAGATATTATACATATGCAAAAATATTAAAATTAAAAAAAAACTGTAAACTATAAAATGTAAACTATGAAATGTATTTAAAATTGTTCTTTATTCTAACTTTGTAAATGAGGCTTTGATGTGAAATATTGGTCTGTATTTTATCAATCTTTCTACTAATGCAAAGTGACTGTTACATATTTCATTGTTTCTGCTATGGAGGTTGAGGGAATGACTTCAGTGAATATAGTGACTATGTTTCAAAGTTTGTTTCTATTTGTTGAGTGCTATATTAATGCAGATTCTTCATAAGATATTACAATGTAATATGTTATAGGTGTTCATGATATAAGAGCTAGTTATACCAAAGGTGATTTGGATCACATACTTTAAGAGAATGGGTTAATATATCACATATATATAATGATAAGTTTATTAAGAGTCATCTAATTCAAGTAACTTTTATGCCTACTACTTTTCTACCATACTCCTCTTACATTTTTTATCCTATGTCCAAAATTTGTGTTGCCATGATTGCAAAAGTCTTAAGTCTCAATAATAGTTTTATATTGGATACCATTGTTTTTGGGTTCCTAGTATCCTTGTCACACTCTGAGAATCAATCGTTCATAATGTTTGACTTCTGGAAGTTCTTGGCAAATAAAATGCACCAACATTTTTTAGATTTGGAAATGATACTCTAATATTACATATGTAAAAAAAGATTTATAAATTGAATTCCTGAAGATATGAAATTTTTATAAAATACAAAACATTTGAAATAAAAAGTTGGATAGTTTGAATTTTTTATGAATTTTTTATAAACTACAAAACATTTGAAATGACTATGACTTTGCCACAAGGGGGAAACCATGTGGCGAAGCCATAGGCGTGCCCATGGGGTTGGATCCCCACATCCAATTCACAACCAATTTTAATAAGATATTATCTATGCACAGAAAAGCACGACATTTGAATCTAAATCTTTAACACAGGAGTGAAAGACAGTTGATTCGGCTCCTGGTCGACTGCTCAAAGCACAGACTAATCACTTAAATGCTTACTCTATTACTAATATTTGATTTTTAAATGTCTACATCAAATTTAAAAACTTAATATTTGATTGTTAAATGTCTATATCAAATTTACTAAATCTATATTGTTTATAAATTATTTACATCAAATTTACATTTTTAAGTAAATCCATATTTTTTATAAATTCATTGTTTATGTGTTAAATTTGAACATATAAACATGTATTTTTTCATATATATATATACTCTTTTACCAAAATGTGACAATTGATTATATTAGATCAAAAGATTATAATGGTGGGGTTTGATAAAAATTCTCAAATTAGAGCTTTTTACAACTCTCGGTTCATATTTTGTTGTAAATTTTTTTTTTTTTTTTTTAACTTAGTTAAAATAATTCTAGAGAGAGATTTTAGTCAACCAGAACTTAAAAAATTGAGAGACTCTTAGGAACCTAAAAATTCAATAAGGGTGGATGAGTTAGAAATTTTGAAGATAATCTATCAGAAGTACTACTAATAGATTCATCTACTACTCCATTTTGTAATGATATAATAATTGTTATTTATTAATAATTTTCATCTAAAATTTATTACTTAAGAAATTCAATGTTCTCAAAATCATTTGAAATGCAAATTCAATATTATCAAAATGAACATGCAAATTTTTTTTTATGTTCTTCAAATGGGTATTTTTAGGTTTTTTTGGGAATAATCACATCAAAATTAAAAAAGGTGTTCAAGAAAATGTGTAGATGCAATGTCACTTTTATATTACTCTATTTTGATAAACAATACAAAATATTGCATAAATCCAAAAAAAACAAAATATAGTCCATGTACTAGTGCAATCCATGTAGATTTTGAGCATATTTTTTACTTTTAAAATGGATATCCATCACTAAAAAAGTTACTCAATATCTTTACCTATAGGTAATTACTTAATATCAGTAAACGTTTGAAATAAAAAAATTGGAGAGTTTGAATTTTTTTATGATTTTTTTATAAAATACAAAATGTTTGAAATGATTGTTACTTGGCCACAATAAGCTAGACATGTGGCCAAGCCATGGGAATTCCCACAGCTTGGCCACAAGTATGCACAAAAAATAAAAGCATTTGAATCTAGATATTTAACACCACAGTGAAAGATGGAAGATCGACTTCTCAGGCACATAATAATATATTTACCTATAATTTGTTTTTAGTTACAGTAAATATTGTATAATTCATGTACTTAGATGTATAATTTGTTCTTACGGGCAGTAAATGATTTATAATTCAATGTAGTTATATATATATATATATATATAAACAAGAACTCATGAACATATTTATATTTAAAGATATATAAGATCATATTTATATTTAAAGAACAAAAAAACAAATTTATATTTAAAGAAATAGAATAACATATTTATATTTTAAAACAAAAATAGAAGAATTATTTGTAATATATTTACAAATCTACATTACAAATCAATGAATTAAATTACATTACAAATCTATGAATTAAATTACATTACAAATCTACGAATTAAATTACAAATCTACAAATTAAATTACAAATCAAAATTAAATTACAAATTACAAATATCCATCCCAACCCCTAATCTTAACAACTATTTGAAACTTATAAATTGTACTCTTCACCCAACCCCTACTCCTCACAACTATCTAAAAGTTTTTAAAAAGCTGCAAAGAAGCTTGAAAAAAAGGGCTTTATATATTACTAGTTAAATGACTACATCCTAATATTAGATAGAGATAGGGTGATGACTATAGGAATAAGCCATATCAATAAGCTAAATACGATAGGTGGTTGTGATATATCAATAAGAGTCAATACAGTTGTATAGATAAACTTAGAGTAGTGTCCAATACTTAATACTCAAATCATAATGGAATTCAAAGGGTATTGTTTATCCTAATAAAGGTAAAGCTATGTTCATAGTCACCACCATTGTTCTGGTTACATATCATACTAGTGATTACAAATCTCATAATTAGTGTAATTTCTGTGTTACTGGTTTTCTTATGCTAGTCTGTTACAAGGAGAATCCAGTTGCGTACAACTTATGAAATGCTTAGTTACATGAATAATGTTTAGCTTAGAGATAACCCTTATAGCTACATGTATTTACATAATCTGAATCGTATAAATTGTACTCTTCACCCAACCCCTACTCCTCATAGTTATCTGAAACTTTTTAAAAAGTCGCAAAGAAGCTTGATTTTTTTTTTTATATATTTATATAGTTGCAGCTTGGCCATAGAGATGGAGATGTACAACCATGTCACAACACAAATTTAATTGAAAATTAAAAAAAATAAAAATAAAAATCATTTCTAATTTACATATTAATTTAAAATTAAATTCAAAATATTCTTTGAAATTTGATAGGTTGCACATGAGCCTATGTTGTCTGTGGATATTTTTTGGATATTATTTTAAATGAAACATGCCCATGGCTTGGCCACAGAGTTGGACACCCGCTGCCATGTCACAACCCATTCGATTCCTTTCGTTTAAAATAATATCCAAAAAATATCCACATACAAAATTAGTCGGCTTGGCCATAGATATGGACACTCGCATCCATGTCACAACAAAAATTTAATTAAAAAAAAAATCATTTCTAAATTACATATCAATTTAAAATTAAATATTCTTTGAAATTTGATAGGTTGTACATGGGACTAACGATTTCTGTGGATATTTTTTGGATATTATTTTAAATGAAAGGAATCAAATAAGATGTGACATGGCTATGGGTGTCCAGCTCTATGGCTGAGCTGTGGGCATGCCCACGTCTTGGACATAGAGCCAGACACCCACAACCATGTCACAACACAAATTTAATTAAAAATTAAAAAAATTCATTTCTAAATTACATATAAATTTAAAATTAAATTCAAAATATTTACACAGCTTCGCCACAGAGCTCAACACCCATGGCCATGTCACAATACAAATTTAATTAAAAATTTTAAAAATAAATTTAAATTTCATTTTAAAATTACATTAAAATTCAAATTTCATTTCTAAATTACATACAAATTTAAATTTGAATTCAAAATATTTACATACCTACAGATCTAAACACTTATTCACTCAACAATAAACTCTGCCAACAGTTCTACCAATAGATCGTGCCAACAATTCAAATGACAAACGACTGCAACAAGGTCCGCCAGCATACCGTGCCAACAACTCAAAAGACCTCACTATCAGTATCACTTGCCAAGAGCTCAAAAGACACAACAGTTATAATGTGAAGTTAATCTATAAACATTTTTTTGGCCAAAACATTCTTTTGACCGAAAGATATTTTGGCCAAAATACTGTTTGAGATGAAATATTCTTTCGGCCAAAATACGTTTTCAACCGGCATATCTTTCGGCTGAAAGAATATTCCCAAATGAAAAAAAATTGTTCGGCTCAAATTCTACATGAAAATTGAGGGCGTCTTCACTGTACCATTCACTTTGACATTCAATTGTTCGCTCGAAAAATAGTTCATCCGAAAAAATTATCTTTCGGCCGAAAAAAAAAATGTTTCGCCGAAAAAATTTCTTTCGAAATTTTGGAGATTTGATTTTCATGAAAGTGTTACCCAACTCCCTGAATTTACCCCATTATACTTATCTAATAATATTGTTATATTTGACTACTTTTAATTATATATGTGTAGCAACCTCCTCGTTACGACAAGAACTCTGATAATAGGTGCCAATTTTTTTATTTTTTTTGGTGTTTAAGGTGTGTGTGCGCATGTAGAAGTAACAGACACACTTGAATCTACGTCTCCACTCGAAAACCAACAAGATGCAACCACGATGTTCATCACAAGAAGACTGAGGGCACACAACTAGTAACTGCAAGCAATAAATGACCATAGACACAAGGCGTACAACGCAAACATTTAACGACATACTGGGTTATGCACAGTACGAACACAGAGGGAAGGATCCATAGTAGTAGATCTTACTATTTTTGCACAGGAAAGAAGGGCGTTTAATCTTAGTTCTCTGCTCCGGAGAGAGAGAAGGTCAGATAGGCTCCTGGTCGACTGCTCAGGTAGAAACTAGTAATCTCCGTCAGGTGTGTCGCAAGAGTGGAAACCCTGCCTTTAAAGGGCCCGAGAGTCTTGTTACGGCACTGGATTCTTTCACGAAAAAAAACACCACACAAAATTCTATACTAAGGCTACATGGAGGTGTCCCCTTCTAGCCTGACATGAACAGACCACGCAGTGCAAGACAACCAGTACTACAAAATCAAGAACAACCACGAAATCCATGAAAAGAACAAGTCAATAGGACTCAGACAACGACCACACAATATTAAGACAAGGCATTAACTATGACTCACTTGGCATTAAATACTGACCAATTTCTCCATTCAATTTCCAAAAATCGTCGAATCACCAATCCATCCTTAATGATGTGAGGGAATTAAATGCAGATTCCCCATTACCTAGGTCGGTATAATCCATGGTACTTAATTAGGGTACTTCATGCAAGGACCCTACCTTTTACATGTCATCAATAACAGTAAAATTTTAATAACCTTACCTAATAGCAATGTCATTTTATTTTAGATCACTATAACCATGCAATTAAATAACATTAAATTCATTATCTCCTAGCTAATACTAACAATACACGTTCTATACATTGCAATAACAATAACCTTCCCATAATAACCATGTCATTATAAAAACCTTGCATTTAACATAACATTAAATTCATTCCCTACTTTCTAACAGTAACAATACATGGGCCTTACGTTGCAATAACAAGAACCTTTTCATAATAACGAGGTCATCATATTTTAGGTCACAAAACCTTGCAATTAGAATAACATTAACATTTAATTCCCTATTAGATAACACTAACAAATCAAGTTCTTTAAATTGCCTTAACATTACCCCACAGAATTAACATTATTGTTCATTATAAAAATTTACATATAGCGTGTCATTAAAATACCTTCCTTAAAACCAAATCGACACTGCATTTATATTGCCATTACTTTCTAACCTAATATTATTTAAAATTACAAAGAAACATTTACGCATCCCTATAATTTAACATTTTGTTACATACATCCTCTTTTTGTTACCTGACACTAACATTCAACTTACCAAGAGCATTGATTCACATTAACAAACCCTAGAACGAAATAATATTACTAAAAACAAGTCACAGGCTCTCGGTAAGAAAGTCAAGACGCTGTCCATCACACTTAATGCTGATAGGGTGGTTCAAAATTACGACTATCGACGGAGTGGCTGAAGGATGACTCATCCTCAAGTGCACTGGGATAAGGTGGATGTTCTGGTTAAGGTTTAATACTGGTCTAAGAAACAAGAGGCAAGGAGGGAGTGACCATGCGTCCGACTCATACACAGAATCGCAGAAGTGGAGAAGTTTAACCACGAGATAGGCATCATGCGGAGGTGAGGGTCGTGGGAACTGGTCCGAAATGGGAATTATTCCCGCGAGGTACCCAGGCAAGCGTCTCCCCTGGTAAACAGGTAAAAATACAAAAAAAAATAGAAAGGTGACAGGGAGGGTGAACCCAACAGTCGCTGAGCAACTTCGTCAGAGGGTAACGGTTGAACGCTAAGCTATTGCTCAACTCTTAGACCATTTTTATGTTCTGGATGGAAACTGCATGTTATGCACCCACAACATACATCAAGTGAAAAGTGGCGATTGAAGCTGGAAACTTAGGCAATGATCAACACATTAAATTCTACTCAAGCAGGAACGAGTAGAAAGGACGAACAACTTCATAATCGCAAAGGCGAGAAGGTAAGCATTCATTGTAGGGTCAAATGAGGTGGTTTCAGTACAGTTGCAGAGGTCAAGATACTTTTTCCACACATAAAATCAGGGGAAAAAATAAAAGCTTTCAACCCCGGTTACAGAGGCAGTGAAAATGCCCGAACCTTAAATCCAGTAATCAAATACCCAACAACTGTCCAGCTCCAATTTTAAAGTAACCAGTCGAGAAAAGGAAAAAGAAAAAGGGTCGATAGCTAAACTTAAGTAACCACTTACCCAACAACCTTCCAGCTATGATTTCACCGTAATCATTCATGAAATAGGAATGCCAGAAAAGTAAGAAATACTTTACAATAATGTAAAAACCATTTTCGCCCAAGTTAGACTGACCTTTCTAAAAGCACCATGCCTATGCTGCCAACCTAGGAGTGAAGAAATAAGGTGCCCTTGATGACGGTAGAGACTAAAACCGTAATTATCAAGACTGTGTAATAATGCAACAATAAGTTAATGGTGGGTAGGCAGTCGATCCAAGGGCGTAAATTAGGACTTCACTCGCCTGTTCTAAGGTAAAATCATTGTTCAAGCAACAAGAGACAATCCAGAAGAAAACTATGACTGCACTGTTCAAGTAAATAAGAGATAATTCCCAAAAATAAATATGAAATCACTGGGAATACATTTGCTAAGGTTTCTACCGCCAACCCAAGGAACAAATCCCAGGCGTGCTTAAAAGAAAAATAAAAAGGGCAATTTACAGACCCTAAACTAATTCATTCCACAAAATAATTAAAATAAAACGCAGAGATCCAGAAATACCAAAAGCATTACAAACAATAATTAGATACAAGCCTACAACCTACTGCATTCTATTCTACAAATAGAAAAGCATACCGTTGCCTTATAGTCTGCTTCGAAAGACACCCGCGCTACATCCCGCTCATGCCCGTCGTGTCGCTCTGGCCCGCCGACCGTAGAGACTACACCGGTACCTCCCAGCCAAATGATAGGGGCACTCTGCTTCCCCCTTAGCACCCCGAGCTGCAAAAGGGGCACACAAATCCAGAAGGTATGCCTAGCTTCCTAGCTCGCCTCCGTAAGGCTGAGCTACCACTCCAATACAAGATGAGAAATTCCCAAATCCTAACAAGAAATCAGTCCAATCCCAATTCGGCAGCATAACAATACCTAACAGCCACCCCCTTTTCCCTCCATCCCCCTTTCTTTTATGGAGTTTTGAGCCCCCTTGCCCTAAATCATATTTAATTTAAGTTTTAATGAAAAACCCTCAAAAATTCTCTGTCTTACAAGTGTCACTCATCCCCCACGTTTCTCCCAAAATTATTTTCTTTAAATTTATTAAAGGGATCATTTCCCTATTTTATTATTCCCTCTCTTTATTTTATTTTTTTATTTTTTAACCAAAAAGGTAAATGCGCCAATGCATCTTTTCATTTTATTTTTAAATTCATACTTTTTATACTCCCGCTCATGAAATAATTTTATTACTATTTGTTCGGTCTCAGTTTATGTATCAATTTTATGGAAAATAGTTTAGTCCCTTAGGCATTCAATTTATTCACTGAAGGTTATGCGTTCTGTCAATCAAAACTATGGCTTTCGGTATTCGTTTATTTATGAATTAGTTTAATTTTTGAAAAACTATTGCGTTCATAGGGGGTTATGCTTTAAAAGTTTTTATAAGGTTATGTATTTGACAGAGGGGTTTTCATAAAAGTTATGCTTTCAAAATGTTAATGAACTCTCATTGTAAGTTGTGTTTAAAGAAGGAGATGCCTTCAATGAAATTTATTGTCTGAGTTAACTAAACTGTAATTCATGTATATTTTTATTTTTAAGAAAAGTTATGTTTCAATTTGAATAAAAGTTATGAGTTCATTAAAATTTAAAATATTTCATTTAGAATTAGGGTTAGGCTCTTTTTAGAGTTAGAGTTAGGGCCTTTTTCCTCAAGGTTAAACAAATTTTTTATCTTCGAGAAGTTTTTTTTTTTTTGTTTTTTTTGACCTAGGTTTAGATTTTGAACTGGACAACAATTGTTTAGGGGAGTCGTTTTAATAATTTATTAAGGAGTTATTGTCTTATGGATATTTAGGTTTGTTTCCTTCATCCACATCAATGCGACGTTCCCTTCAGGATGCACCACGTGCTCCAAGGGTGCCACTCACCTCATTTGTTTCATTTGCGCGACGTGCCCTTCAAGATGCACCACGTGCTCTAAGGGTGCCACTTGCTTCTTGTGTTTCTTTTGTGCGACGTGCCCTTCAGGATGCACCACGTGCTCCAAGGGTTCCACTCGCCAAATGGACTGATTGGTAGACATCTATAACCCCTAGAGTCAACACTCCACCAGGTGAACTTGTGGGAGACTAAGGGATCTAAGTAATAATCCCCCCGCATTATTGTGTGCCCCTTAGAATCATCGTGAGCGACTGTCGTAGTCTGCCCTCATGGCATCGTGGATCCTCTCAAACTAGGTAATCGTTAACCTACAGTTCGAGCCATGGCGGTAGTGCTAGTAGGCGGTGGCAGGGTTGTTGTCCACCCCTCTCCCTCAACCTCTCTGGAAATTGTGTGTGGCCCCTTTAATCCATATGTGAGTCTGGTCGGAAAGCTATCATCATCCTGAATCATAAACAATCATGTCAGAACATGTCAACATCATATCATCAGATCAAAGAAATATCACAGTAAATAAATCAACCCAAATAGCACACTCCCTGACTCAATCTGGAGTCCAAGGGAGTTCCACCGATGCATCTTCATCCTCAAGGTATGAAACCCTGCACACTCAATGAAACTGAGTCAGCAGCACCTGTCTACATCAAAGTAGTAAAAACATCGTGTCATCTATCATAACGCATCATAATCAAGGATAAATATTTTAACATCATAAAATTCCAGATCACTTGTGAGCAAGTGTCCTCAAAGAATAAGTTTTCTCAGTGCGCCAGAGTGGGATGTTACATACACCCCCTCTTGGTCTATACTTCATCCCAAAGTTTCTCAGTATAAATGCCGAAATAAAAGTACCATAGTATCATAAGTCTATCTATCAAAAAAAAATGGGAACTGCTGGTGCATATCATATGCGTCCTCTGAGGTCGCCGAGTGTGGACTATAACTGTCCCACTGGAACTTGACCTGATCTACCGTTCAACATCGTAACTGTCGAATGTGATCATCTAAGATGTGGACCGACTCAGCCATGAGTGCTCCCTCATCTGATACCTGCAAGGAACTCATGTCAATCACGTGTGTAGGATCACTAATATAATGTCTCAAAACAGATACATGAAAAACATCGTGCATACGCCTCAAAGAATCAGGCAAGGATAGTCGATAGGCCACGGGCCCCTTTCTCTCCACAATCTCTAAAGGTCCCATGAACCTAGGAGAGAGTTTATCTCCCTTTCCAAAATTGATCGAACTCTTATGCGGTTTAACCCGCAAGAAGACTCGATCGCTAACCTCGTAACTACGGTCAACTCGGTGCGCATCGGCATAACTCTTCTGTCGATCCTGCGCTTATTTCATCCTTTGTCTTATGGTTTGCATTTTCTCTTCCATTTCTTGGATCGCTTCTGGTCCTACCAGGACCCTATCCTCAAGCCGATCCCAACTCAAGGGCGTCCGACATGGTCGCCCATAAAGAAACTTGAAAGGCACCATCTTAATGGTGATCTGGTAGCTGTTGTTGTAAGCGAACTCTAATAGAGGCAAGAACTCCTCCCAACGCTTTTGTTGGTCCATCACGTACATGCACAACACGTCTTCCAAGGTTTGGTTCATTCGTTCTGTCTATCCTTCAGTCTCTGGGTGATACGCAGTACTAAAATTAAGCTGGGTTCCCTAGGCCTCTTGAAAACTCATCCAAAATCATCGAGTAAACACTGATCCTTGATCGGATATAATCTTCTTAGGCATGCCATGCAGTCTCACAATATAACTGATGAAAAATATTGGTATGCGAGGTGCCTAATATGTCGTACACACCAGAATAAAGTGATCACTCTTCATCAGAGTGTCTACTACTACAAAAATCGAGTCATGTCTCCTGGACGTCAATGGAAATCCAACAATAAATCCATCGAAATAACTTCCCATTTTGATTCTGGAATGGCATGTGGTTGAAGTAAACCTGTCGGGTGTCTATGCTCAGCCTTTACCTGCTGACACTCTAGAAATCTAGCCACAAAGTTGACTATGTTGGCCTTCATTCCCTTCCAGAAGAATAAGGGTTTAAGGTCTGCCCTCATCTTCGTGACTCCCGGGTGAGCCATGTAAACTTCTCTATGAGTCTCGCTCAGGATCAACATCCTCAACTCGTTGTTTGGCGGTACACAAATCCGACCTCTAAACCTCATTAAACCATCGCTATCAAATGAATATCCCTCATATCGTGGTAACATCATTGTGTTTTTTTCGATAAAATCCTTGACTTATTTGTACCAGTCATCATCACGTTGTAAAGTGAGAATCTTCTCATGTAGATTTGTCTGAAGAGGTAACATCGAAAAGATGTGTGGCCTCCGACTCAAGGCAAAAACCACTCGGTTCATTGTTCCCTTTATGTAAGTAATCTCGAAGTCGTACTCGCTAAGCAATTCCAACCAACGTCGTTGTCACTCGTTCAGGTCGCTTTGCGTAAAAATGTGTTGTAGTCCACAATGATCAGTCCTTAATTCAAATTTTCGTCCAACAAGGTAGTGTCTCCATACCTTCAAGGCATATATGATGGCTAATAACTCCAAATCATGCGTCGCGTAGTTTTCCTCATGCCTTCTTAGTTTCCTTGAAATGTAAGAAATCACTCGTCCGTCTTGAATCAAGACTCTGCCTAAACCTTCGTTGGATGCGTCAGTGCAAACCAAGAATTTCGCGTCCATGTCAGGGACCTTTAGTATCGGCGCGGTTGTCAACAACTCTTTAAGCCTCCGAAATGCTTCCACGCATTTCTATGTCCAAACAAACTTCTTGTTTTTCTTCTGCAATTCCGTGATCGGATTTGCTATCTTCGAAAAACCCTCGACAAACCGTCGATAGTATCCTGCTAAACCCATAAAACTACACACTTTTGTGACATTCGCTGGCGCAGGCCATTCCATAATAGCCTCAACCTTTGCTAGATCCACGACGATACCTTCATCGAAGATGACATTCCCTAAGTAGTGAATCCTTGATTGATAAAAAGAGCATTTGGACAACTTCCCATACAATTTGTGCTCTCAAAGGCACTGCAGTACCAAGCGCAAGTGCTCATCATACTCCTCCATCGTCCGAGAGTAGATCAAGATGTCGTCAATGAATACTTGGATGAACTTGTCCGAGTACTCCCGGAACACCCTATTCATCAAACTCATGAATACCCCTGGGGCGTTTGTCATTCCAAACGGTAAAACAGTAAACTCGTAATGTCCAAATCTCATCCTAAATGCGGTATTAGGGACACCATCCTCCTTGATCTGTAACTGGTGATACCCTGATTGAAAATCGATCTTGGAGAACACTGTCGCACCCTTCATTTGATCGAACAGATCATTAATTCTAGGTAAGGGATATTGATTCTTGATCGTAGCCCTGTTCAGTTGACGGTAGTCAATGCAAATCCTCCATGATCTGTCCTTATTTCATATGAAAATAACTGGTGCACCCCACGGTGACACGCTAGGACGTATCAGTCCCAGGTCCAACAACTCCTTCAGTTGCATTTTTAGCTCCTGCAACTCCGGGGTCGACATCCGATAATTTTCTCTTGCTATTGGTTCGGTCCCTAGTTTTAGGTCTATGGTAAACTCCAATTCCCTTTCCGGTGGCATCCCAGGTAACTCCTCTGGAAACATGTCCGCAAACTCCTTCACCACCGGAAGGTGTTCTAGACCTTCCGCTACTCCCTTTTCATTTAGCGCGAGGCTTGCATAAATCTTGCACCCCTTGCACATACTCTTCTGTAACTGTAAGGCAGAGATGAACCTCAACAAAACTCCCTGGTTCCGTCCTACAATCACACATCTCTATCCTTCGTCATCAACCAAGCTCAACCATTTCGTCTTATAGTTGAGTATCGCCTCGTGTGATTCCAGCCAATCCATACCAATCACGACGTCATAAGATCCTAATATCGTGATGTACAAGTTGACCCTAGTGACAAACTCTCCCAGGTTAAGGGCACAGCCCGTAACCTTTCCTCCAACCTTCTGTTTAGCTCCCAAAGCCATCTCCATGAAGCTAAACTCATCATGTTTGACTGCCTTTACCTTAATCATTTTTAGTGCTACACCAGAAATGAAACTCTCAGTAGCCCCTGGGTCTATCAAAATACTAAGGGTCTGGTCAGCGACAGTACCTGTCATCTCGAGAACAATCCACTGGTGCTCTTCCTGGCGGTTATTCACCGTTGCATGTATCCGATGGGCCTTGCCCATATCTCCCATGGTAACGGGTCCGGATGATCCAGACACCCTGGTCCTCTCCACAAGATAGTTGCACTGGTAGTGTGGCTCCCCACACATCCAACACCCCTTCTTCGACCCAGTAGTCCTGGTACCTGAAGTAGAAGATGACTGCCCATCGGCCTGAAACCCTGGTTTGTTCTGCTGAACAGGCCTAAACTGTTGTTGCTGCGGGCGATGTTGCTGCTAGTGTTGTGGTCCTCAATAAGGTGTCCACTGCTGAGGTGGCGGTCGTCGGGGTGTACCAAAAGTGGATCCCCTCTGGAAGCCACGATGTCCCAGCGTATGTCTCGCTGGTGTCTGATGTTGCGGTGTACCAGATGAACCCTGCCCTGCGGGTCTCGTTGGAGTCCTGGTCTGACCCCCACTGATAAGCTCCTCCTCTGATATGAGGGCCTTTTGGACAGCATCGTGCAAGGTTTGAGGCATCAAGATCCTAACCTTTGCACGCAGGCTGTCATTCAGGCCAAAAATGAACCGGTTGACCTTGAGATTCTTAATGTTAAGGTGTGGAGCATAACAGAGCAGCTCCATGAAACATGCCTCGTACTCGAGCACCGTACGACCTCCCTGTCGTAATGCATTGAACTCATTGAGTTGACACTCAATGAATTCCTTCGAAAGGTACCTCTCTCGGAACCATTCCTCGAATAGTTACGATGACACGTATTCAATGGAAATGTTCAGCTACGGTAGGAGCATCTTCCACCATAGAAGAGTACTCCCCTTCAGTTGAAAGACCGCCATGCATACCTTCATGTTGGAGGTATAATCGCGAAGTGTGAAGCACATCGCCATATTATACAACCATGCCTTGGCGGCTGCGCCGTCTGGAGAACCAAAGAGCTCAGGAAATTTTACCTTCCCGAGTTCACGGTGAATGCTACCTGTAACGGTCGGTGCGTGCGCTGGAACCTCAGCGGGTGCTGGCGCCCTGGCCTCATCTCTGTCCAATCGACTGATCAGAGCCTTGGACATGCGCTGGAAGGATATCATCATCCCAATAACTTCGCCAACCATTATCTTCTCCTGTCTGAGAACCTGCTCACCTCCCTGGGGGTTAGACCCCTCAGGCATGGATGCTACTGGAGGTGTCACGCCTCCTCCCCTAGCACCTCGTCGTCTGCCTCCGCGACGTCCTCTAACCATGATTACCTGTACACACACAATCAACTCAATCAGCAACAGTATAATCAAATCTAATCATGTCCACGAAATTCATAGCGAATCCCAAGCCACGGGTCGAACCGGATCTGATACCATATGTAGCAACCTCCTCGTTACGACAAGAACTATGATAACAGGTGCCAATTTTTTTTGGGGGTGTTTAAGGTGTGTGCGCACGTGTAGAAGTAACGGACACACTTGACTCTACGTCGCCACTCAAAAACCAAAAAGACGCAACCATGATGTTCATCACAAGAAGACTGAGGGCACACAACAGGTAACTGCAAGCAATAAACGACCATAGACACAAGGCACACAACGCAAACATTTAACGACATACTGGGTTATGCACAGTACAAACACAGAGGGAAGGATCCATAGTAGTAGATCTTACTATTTCTGCACAGGAAATTAGGGCGTTTAATCTTAGTTCTCTGCTCCGGAGAGAGAGAAGGTCAGATAGGCTCCTGGCCGACTGCACAGGCAGAAACTAGTAATCTCCGTGAGGTGTGTCACAAGAGTGGAAACCCTGCCTTTAAAGGGCCTGAGACTCTTGATACGACACTGGATTCTTTCACGAAAAAAACCACCACACAGACTTCTATACTAAGGCTACATGGAGGTGTCCCCCTCTCACCTGACACGAACAGACCACATAATGCAAGACAACCAGTACTACAAAATCAAGAACAAACACAAACTCCATGAAAAGCGCAAGTCAATAGGACTCAGACAATGACCACCCAATATTAAGACAAGGCATTAACTATTTCTCACTTGGCATTAAATAATGACCAATTTCTCCATTCAATTTCCAAAAATCGTCGAATCACCAACCCATCCTTAATGATGTGAGGGAATTAAATGTAGATTCCCCATTACCTAGGTCAGTATAATCCATGGTACTTAAATAGGGTACTTCATGCAAGGACCCTACCTTTTACATGTCATCAATAACAGTAAAATTTTAATAACCTTACCTAATAGCAATGCCATTTTATTTTAGATCACTATAACCATTCAATTAAATAACATTAAATTCATTCTCTCCTAGCTAATACTAACAATACACGTGCTATACATTGCAATAAAAATAATTTTCCCATAATAACCATGTCATTATAAAAGCCTTGCATTTAACATAACATTAAATGCATTCCCTACTATCTAACACTAACAATACATGGGCCTTACGTTGCAATAACAATAACCTTTCCATAATAACAAGGTCATCATATTTTAGGTCACAAAACCTTGCAATTAGAATAACATTAACATTTCATTCCGTATTAGCTAACACTAACAAATCAAGTTCTTTAAATTCCCTTAACGTTACCCCACAGAATTAACATTACCGTTCATTATAAAAATTCACATACAACGTATCATTAAAATACCTTCCTTAAAACCAAATCGACGCTGCATTTATATTGCCATTACTTGCTAACCTAATATTATTTAAAATTACAAAGAAACATTTACGCATCCCTATAATTTAACATTCTCTTACATACATCCCCTTTACATTACCTGACAATGACATTCACCTTACCAGGAGCATTGCTTCACATTAACAAACCCTAGAATGAAATAATATTACTAAACGCAGGTCACGGGCTCTCGGTAAGAAAGTCAACACGTTGTCCATCACACTTAATGTTGTCAGTGTGGTTCAAAATTAAGATTACCGATGGAGTGGCTGAAGGATGACTCATCCTCAAGTGCACTGGGATAAGGTGGTTGTTCTGGTTAAGCTTTAATATTGGTCTAAGCAACAAGAGGCAAGGAGGGATTGACCATGCGTCCGACTCATACGCAAAATCGGAGAATTGGAGAAGTTTAACCAAGATATAGGCACCACGCGGAGGTGAGGGTCGTGGGAACCGGTCCGAAATGGGCATTATTCCTGCGAGGTGCACAGGTAGGCGTCACCCTTGGTAAACAGGTAAAAATACAAAAAAAAATCGAAAGGTGACAGGGAGGGTGAACCCAACAGTCATTGAGCAACTTCGTTAGAGGGTAACAGTTGAACGCTAAGCTACTGCTCAAATCTTAGACCATTTTTATGTTCTGGACAGAAACTGCATGTTATGCACCCATAGCAGACATCAAGTGAAAAGTGACGATTGAAGCTGGAAACTCAGGCAATGATCAACGCATTAAATTCTACTGAAGTAGGAACAAGTAGAAAGGACGGACAACTTCAGAACGACAGAGGCGAGAAGGTAAGGGTTCATTGCAAGGTCGAATGAGGTGGTTTCAGTACAGTTGTAGAGGTCAAGATACGGCTTCCACACAGAAAATTAGGAGAGAAAATAAAAGATTTCAACCCCGGTTACAGAGGCAGCGAAAATGCATGAACCTTAAATTCAGTAATCAAATACCCAACAACTATCCATCTCCGGTTTTAAAGTAACCAGTTGAGAAAAGGAAAAAGAAAAAGGGTCGATAGCTAAACTTCAGTAACCACTTACCCAACAACCTTACAACTATGATTTCACCATAATCATTCATGAAACGAGAATGCCAGAAAATTAAGAAATACTTTACAAGAATGTAAAAACCATTTTCGCCCAAGTTAGATTGACCTTTCTGAAAGCACCATGCCTACGCTGCCAACCTAGGAGTGAAGAAATAAGGTGCCCGTGATGATGCTAGAGACTAAAACCGTAATTATCAAGACTGTGTAATCATGCAGCGATAAGTTAATGGCGGGTAAGCAGTCGATCCAAGGGCGTAAATTAGGACTTCTCTCGCATGTTCTAAGGTAAAATCATTGTGCAAGCAACAAGATACAATCCAGAAGAAAACTATGACCGCACTGTTCAGGTAAATAAGAGATAATCCCCAAAAATAAATATGAAATCGCTGGGAATACATTTGCTAAGGTTTATGCCGCCAACCCAAGGAGCAGATCCCAGGCGTGCTTAAAAGAAAAATAAAAAGGGAAATTTATAGACCCTAAACTAATTCATTCCACAAAATAATTAAAAAAAAACACAGAGATCTATAAATACCAAAAGCATTACAAACAATAATCAGATACAAGCCTACAACCTACTACATTCTATTCTACAAATAGAAAATCATACCGTTGCCTTATAGTCTGCTTTGAAAGACGCCCGTGCTACATCCTGTTCCTTCCCGCCGTGCCGCTCCCGCTCGCCAACCATAGAGACTACTCCGGTACCTCCTATCCAAATGCTAGGGGTACTCTGCTTCCCCCTTATCCCCCCTACCTGCAAAGGGGCCACACAAATCCATAAGATATGCCTAGCTTCCCAGCTCGCCTTCGCAAGGCTGAGCTACCACTCCAATACAAGCTGAGAAATTCCCAACTCCTCACAAGCAATCAGTCCAGTCCCAATTTGGTAGCATAACAATACCTAACAACCCACCCCTTTTCCCTCCATCCCCCTTTCTTTTATGGAGCTTTGAGCCCCCTTGCCCTAAATCATATTTACTTTAAGTTTTAATGAAAAACACTAAAAAATTCTTTGTCTTACAAGTGTCAATCATCCCCCACGTTTCTCCCAAAATTATTTTCTTTAAATTTATTAAAGGGCTCATTTCCCTATTTTATTATTCCCTCTCTCTTTTTTTTTCTAAACCAGAAAGGTAAATGTGCTAATGCATCTTTTCATTTTATTTTTAAATTCATACTTTTTATACTCCCACTCGTTAAATAATTTTATTACTATTGGTTCAGTCTCAGTTTATGTATGAGTTTTATGGAAAATAGTTTAGTCCCTTAAGCATTCAATTTATTCACTGAAGGTTATGTGTTCTGTCAATCAAAACTATGGCTTTCGGTATTCGTTTATTTATGAATTAGTTTAATTTTTGAAAAACTATTGTGTTCATAGGGCGTTATGCTTTAAATTTTTTTATAAGGTTATGTATTTGACAGAGGGGTTTTCATAAAAGTTATTCTTTCAAAATGTTAATGAACTCTCATTTTAAGTTGTGTTTAAAGAAGGAGATGCCTTCAATGAAATTTATTGTCTGAGTTAACTAAACTGTAATTTATGTATATTTTTATTTTTAAGAAAAGTTAGGTTTCAATTTGAATAAAAGTTATGAGTTCATTAAAATTTAAACTATTTCATTTAGAATTAGGGTTAGTCTCTTTTTAAAGATAGAGTTAGGGCCTTTTTCCTCAAGGTTAAACAAAAATTTTATCTTAGAGAAGTTTTTTTTTTTTTTTTTTTGACCTAGGTTTAGATTTTGAACTCGACGACAATTGTTTAGGGGAGTATTTTTAAGAATTTATTAAGGCGTTATTGTCTTAGGGATATTTAGGTTTGTTTCCTTCATCCACATCAATGCGACGTGCCCTTCAGGACGCACCACATGCTCCAAGGGTGCCACTCGCATTGTTTGTTTCCTTTGCGCAACGTTCCCTTCAGGATGCACCACATGCTCCAAGGGTTCCACTCGCTTCTTGTGTTTCTTTTTTGCAACGTGCGCTTCAGGATGCACCACGTGCTCCAAGGGTGCCACTTGCCAACTAGACTGATTGGTAGACATCTATAACCCCTGAAGTCAACACTCCACTAGGTGAACTTGTGGCAGACTAAGGGCTCTAAGGAATAAGGCCCCTGCCTTATTGTGCGCTCCTTAGAATCATCGTGAGCAACTTTCGTAGTCTTCCCTCATGTCATTGTGGATCCTCTCGAACTAGGTAATCGTTAACCTACAGTTCGAGCCACGACAGGAGTGCTAGTAGGCGGTGGCAGGGTTGTTGTCAACCCCTCTCCCTCAACCTCTCTGGAAATTGTGTGTGGCCCCTTTACTCCATATGTGATTCTAGTTGGCAAGCTATCGTTAGCCTGCATCATCAACAATCGTGTCAAAACATGTCAACATCATATCATCAGATCAAAGAAATATCACAGTAAATAAATCAACCCAAATAGCACACTCAAGGGGGTTCCACTGATGCCTCTGCATCCTCAAGGTCTGAAACCCTACACACTCAATGAAACTGAGTCAGCAACACCTATCTAAATCAAAGTAGTAAAAACATCATTTCATCTATCATAACGCATCATAATCAAGGATAAATAGTTTAACATCATAAAAGTCCAGATCACTTGCGAGCAAGTGTCCTCAAAGAATAAGTTTTCTCAGTGTGCCATAGTGGGATGTTACAATATGATGATCATGTTACAATCATTATCTTGTTATTTTATATATCATGTATGTTGTAGATTTTATTTAGATGGATATTTAATAATTATAATGATGTTGTTAGTTTGTATGGATGTCGACTTCCATAAAAATTCTTTATAAAAGTTATCATATAAAATACTTCAAATGAAATATGACGTACTCTATAATAATATAAGATTTTTAAGATGTGTGATATATTTAACTAATTAAATTGAAATAAAATAAGTTAAATTACTAAATGGAATCTAAAAAGGACACAACATGAGTTGTTAAAATGTAAGCAAAATGTGGCTCTAAAATGGAAGTAAAACTCAACATTAAATTTGAAGCCATACTTGGAGCTATTTATGGATCTAAGTAGGAAGCTAAATTGGTTTCTTAACAAGAAGGAAAAATGGATCTTAATTAAGAAGAAAATCCCAACACTAAAAGAAATCAAACCCTAGACCTAAAAACCAAGCAAAACCAGATGCTAAAAAAGAAGCAAAACTTGGAACTAAACAAAAGAAAACCATGGAGATAACAAGGAAGAAATTCTAGAAGAAAAAAAAGACACAATAATGGAATAACATCTTGGCACTAATTTGGAAGCCAAACTAGAATCTATTTTCGGCAATACACTAGAAGAAAATCAGGAAGCATTATTGGGAGCTAAAGTAGGCACCACACCTCGAGCTAAGCTAGGCACTAAGCTAGGAACTAAACTAGGAGATAAATTAGGTGCCACACCTGGAGCTGAAGTAGGAGATAAAGTAGGATCTAAAATAAGAGATAAATTAAGTGCTAAAACAAAAGCTAAACTAGGCGCTACACATGGAGATAAACTAGGTGCTAAACCAAGAGCTAAAACAAGATCTAAATTAGGCGCCACACTAGGAGTTAAAGTAGGAACTAAAATAGGAGCTAAACCATGAGCTAAACTAGGTGTTGAACCAGAAGATAAACTAGGGGCTACACCTAGATCTAAACTAGGTGCTAAACAAAAATCTAAACCAAGAGCTAAATTAGGGGCCACACCTAGAGCTAAGCTAGGTGCTAAGATAGGAGCTAAAACAAGAGTTAAACTAGGTGCTAAACTAAGAGATATTTTTGGTGTTATTTAGGGAGTTATATCTCAAGTTAGGCACTTATATAGGTACTAAACAAGGATCAAAACTAGGTGTTAAATCATGAGAAAAAATGTGCACAAAATCAGGAGAAAAACTAGGTGTTCAAGCAAGAGTAAAAATTGGCGCTAAAGAGGGAGAATAACTCAATGGTAACTACAAAACCCAGGTGAACACATCATTTAATGTCAGGTTTTTTCTCCATCCTTATATCTCTCCCAATGAATCAATCCTCACCCTTTCCTGCAAGACAAGAGAATCCAAAACCACCAAATCTTCTCTTATAGTTAACTGGTTACGTGAATATGTCTACAAAATTTTCTCAGTATGGAAAACTCCACCTCCACTGAATCAACATAACTAAATGCTAAATCACTACAACCACTTTGGTGATACTTGTTCTTCTCATATACTGAAGCACCCATTTACATGCTCTTTATCAGGTTTGGTCGCGTGTCCACTAACAACACCAACTGCATGTGAAATATTTGAACATTCACTTCAAAACATCAACCACTTTGCTACATTTTCATAAGGCACACAAGACATATAATCCATTTATTCCTTACTATCAGGACATAAAATTGAAGAAAGATTACAATGAAAGCGAAAGTGATATTTATCGGTTTCACAATGTTCATATTGAACCTCATCGACGTTTTATCCATACACTTGTGACAACCACAACATACCATTTTTTCTATATGTGTATACTTCTATGCCCACGATTTGTTTTTATTCTCCTGGATCCTTCATCTAAAATATCCTGACCAACTATTCCTTTAACCTATTGATATCAACCATGCTTTTCTTGAAACAAGAATACCATCAACATAACACCAAGATAATGAATATTCCATAAATACAATAAGAATACTCATTTTTTAAGAAACATTGGTTCACCATGAAGGAATCACACCTCTTGTACCATTTTCTAGTTAATTTAGGTGATACAATGATTCCATGAGTTTGCAAACAAAACTCCCTTTACTATATTGAGAAACTTTTGATTGTTCCATGTACATATCTGCATTAATGATGATTTTTTTTTTAAGTAGGATCCCACAATCTATATCCCTCATCTCCATCACTATAACCAGCAGATATATAGTTCATTAGTAGAATCTGGCTAAGCCGTCCAACTGAGCCTTCACCTCTCATCTCCAGGATAATTTCAATGGAGTGTGAAATCCATGGGCTCTAAAACAACAAGATATCAAAACACATGTGATTGAAACCCTAGATGTTGATTTAAGATTCCTCCTCCCTTTCCCATGACCAAAATCAACTCAAGCTCCCTCAAATTCACAACATCTGAGAATACAAAATGTTCTCCCCTATCACCTAGGTCTATGTTTAGATGTTACTTGTGAAATTTCAAACCTGGGGTACACGTGCATAACCATGTTTTACAATCATATTTCCATTTAAATATGGTTAAAAAATGTCAACTCCACCTTGAACCTTGAATTCGATCCTTCTTCCTTTCAATCTCATTGGAAAACCAAGTCCTCTTCATCACATTGGATCTCCTAACTATTCAAAATGTCAACCTCGCATTATGCGTGCCTGACCTAGAGATAGTAACCATCTTTGTTACTACCACTACTTCCATTACCACTTCCTCCATGGTAACCACATGAAACACCGTAGTTGCGATAACTATCGGCTCTGAGTCTGCCTCCTCCAGTAAATCTAACATTGATTCAATCTACTTGTATTGTTGTTTCTTTCTAATGCACTGGTCCAAAACAAAGGGCATCATATAGATGATATGAAAAAAATTTGGCCTCCTGCCCACATCATCACATATATGACCAAAGGTATTTGTTTTATCACCCCAGAGCATGGTTGGGAAAAACAATTCCACCTACCTCACGCACTTGTTCATAATTTCTCTATCACAACTATGCCATGTTCTCATCTTCGGCTCTTCCTCTGTGGAACACTTTTTCTATGTTTCTTCACCACATAGCCTAGGTTGTAAATTATTCAACTGATCAATTCGTGTTCTCTACACACAAATAATACCATATCCCCCATCACTAAACCAAATCGGTTCTCTAACAATCCTATCAACACTATGTCAAATTGGTCCATGGATGCTAAGGTTTCATGGTACGTCTCCATATCTGCAAACTTCACCTACACTCGCCAACCATCAACATTGATTTCTCTTTTAAGAAAATCAAGTAGTCATTTTCCAAGATCAAGGAGTCACCATCCATCTATGCATTGATCTTCCATCCATATATGCCTCATTCAAAGTCACAGACATCAAGAAATGAGATAATAGTTGTAAATTTCTTAGAGATAAAACCATCTAGCCACTAAAGAGGGAAGCATCATTATTTTCTCTCAGGTTTCCTACCAATATTCTTTGAGAACCTATTCAATACCATGAAAACCATTCCACTAACTGCAATTCCCTAGAGTATGAGTGCCCTCGTTAGTTCTATCACAAAGGTCTCTAAATCCATGGAAACAAAAACCAATTGAGCCACCATTGTGTTATTCTAGGCCCATAAGAGAACAAACTATTTCAATCTTCCTTTTTGTTAGGATGAAACCATTATCATCCATCATAATTCTTGTATATTGTGCATAAACTATACTATTAACACGCATATATCACATCCCACAAACTACCATCTCAAATCTAGGTTTCAAGGTTCTAGCTCCAAGCTTTGCAAGCCACCAACTAACAATTCCTTTTCCCAGGCCACTCTCTCTAGAGAGTCCAGGCCTATAATGATCTGATACCACTTGTTAGGAATTGGCCTGCAAACAGTTTTTAATCAAGAAAGAAAGAAGATGACATATAAAACACACACAATGTAACAGAACAAAATGCAGACAATGGTAATATTTATTTCTCTATGGAGAAATGAGTTTACAAGTCTTGAGAAGCTCCTCAGGGGATTTTAAATTTAAACAATTAATTTTTAAGATTTTACAAGGATATGAAAAACTAATCACTTGGGAAGCCATAACCACATCTGAGGTTGTAACCGCCTAGATGTCTTTTCACCACCCAATAGGATGGATCTTTAATGTTGATTTCTTCTATATGTGCATGTGTGTGTGTGTCTGTTGCTTGTGTAAATAATTACAAATCTAGGTCATATTGAGAAACATACCATTAAAATATTTTAACATTTTTTTTCTTTTTTTACTTTCAAGTTCTATGTATCTATATCAATAGACTTATTGAAATATCTTAATTATTACCCACATTGAAATAATTTTTTTAAATGTCAAGTGTGAGTAGAATAAATTACACATATTCTTAAGGAACCTT
>JZKD02S1917089.1:36239-46473 GCA_000966675.3 Picea glauca
TCCACAATTGGGTTGGGTTGGTTTAAATTATGACGTGTTGATTTGCATCTACATACAATGGTCACAATTTTATGCTACTTACAATGGTCACAGTTTTATTTTCTAAGACACTTTGGCATGGTCTCATTTTTCATTGTCTGACTAGTAGATTTCATCATGTTATCGTAGATTTCGTCATGAATTTTTATATTTTAGATACTCCTTATTAATAGTGTATAAACAACTTGCATCAACTACAAACTAAAGTTAATCACTACATCTAGAATTGCGTGTGATTATAAAAAATTGAGAGAAACAACATCACATATAAGAAAAGGGTATGTGGATTGTATTGAGAAAGTTGAAACAAATATACTCTGGCACATGCATCATACTAACCTTGCAAGTTCAAAATCCGAGCTATGTAGATCGAGAATTGGATTTGTTCAACCGGTGGGTGACAGAAAAAATAAATAGCTCAAACAAAATCCAAGAACAGTGTCACGACTATAGCAATTGTGTCGCAAAGTCTCTTAAAGTCAGGTATATATAAATCAAATAGTCAACGAGCCATTAACACCAACCAATGAGATAGGCAAAATTTTCATTGCTATTGCCATGAAAGTTTGTGGCAATAGCGACGAACTTTCATGGCAATAGCGATGAAAAACCCGACCAATTTAAAATAACCTATTCGTGGATATTGTGACAAACTTTCGTGGCAATATCGAGGAAAATCCCGTTCTATTTAAAAAAAAGATGAAAATAATGGAAACGTGGAAAAAATTCGTGGAATAATCCACCCATATGTAGTAGTGCTTGGAGCAATTGCATACAAGACACTGAAGAACATTTTGTATCATTTTCATATCTTTATTCATCACAGGTACATAGTTATGATTGTTTCAAGTTAGGGTTGTTGACTAATCAAAAATTAGTCATGTGAGACTAAAGTAAAGTTTGATTAAAATGATAGTCTCTTGTTGTTGAAGTTAAGGAAGGTTTGCATGTCTGTGATCACATATGCTAGGTATGTTACATAGTTACAGGTTTGGCACATGGTCTTGTGTAAGGGTTTATGGAGAATATGATGTATTGTTAGAGGTATCTTGTTGGTTAACTTGGTGATATTGTGCATATGATTGAGAGTTGACTTGATGATTGATCTTTGTAAGTAGATTAGATTTGGATGATGAGATTGATGAGACAGGTTGAGGTGACATGTTGTTGTGATAGGTTGTGCATAGTTGATGCACTTGTGTTGGTATAGACTGTTGGTACAATTTGACAGATTGCTTTATGTCTACAAGTTGGGTCTTGTACTTGAGGGTTGGATTCCTCACATATCAGTTGGTGCTGAGATACGCAGGTTAGGTCTTGCATTGAGAGTTGGTGCTCTCTTGGAGTTGGTGCTGATAAAACCCAAGGATTGTAGTCTGTAATACAAAATAAACCTATACATATATGTTGGCATGTTTTACAAGAAGCGTGTGCTTGTCATTGATGGCACGAACAACAACAACGATGGCAAACAGGAAAAACATAAGCTCAAGAGGTGAAGCGAACAATATGTAGAGATCAAAGCTCAGAAGGGAAAGTGCAGTACAGAAACGTGACCAGGATCAACATCTCCACAGGACAAACCAGGATGATTGAGAATTTGATCACTCGAATATCCATCAGCCGTTGGATCACCTTAAGTGGAAGGACAGGATAAGCAAGAGCTAAGATATGAGATCTTGATCACCCGAATTTCCGTTAGCCGTCGGATCGAATTAAATGGAAGGTTAGGATAAGAAAATATGGAGAGTCGTTGGATTTAATCCAAGGCAAAGCTGCATCGTAGATAGTTCGAGTCATTGATCTAAGATCTTGATCAAATGAACATCATTTGTTTCGGGTCTAAAGATATGAGGAGGTTATGCTCCGGAAAAATCTCACTTCAAGAATTTCAAGTTTGAGATTTGAAATCCCCAAAGTTTGGAGAGTCAAAATAAATTCTCGATCGTCGGATCATCCGAAGTAGATCTCAGTTGTTAGATCTTCCGAAGAAGATCCCAAGCATCTGATCATCAGAAGTGAATCTGGGCCATCTGATCCTGAACGTCAGTTTGAGTTTTGAAATTCCCGAAGTCTAGAGAGCCGAAATAAATTCTCGACCGTCGGATCATCCGAAGTAGATATCAATCATCAGATCATCTGAAGAGCATCTCAAGCGTCAGATCGTCCAAAGTGAATCTGGGTCGTCTAATCTAGAACGTTAGTTTGAGTTTTGAAATTCCCGAAGCCTGGAGAGCCAAAGAGCTGAAATAAATTCTCGACCACTGGATCATCTGAAGTAGATCTCAGTCGTCAGATTGTCTAAAGAATATATCAAGCGTCAGATCATCCGAAGTGAATATGGGCTGTCTGATCCAGAGCGTCAGTTTGAGATTTCAGATTTCAGAAGTCCGGAGACCCGAAGGAGATCTCGACCGTTGATCGAAAAAGGGGCCGCAGAACCATTGATCTTGTTGAAAGGTCAAATTCCTGAAGTGGAGGCAGAGCCGTCGATTGAGAAGGATAGGTGTCCGTAGATCATCGAATATGGAATATTAGCGTACAGAGGAAAGTAGGGTTTGATATTTGAAACTCTTGAAGCCCGGATCTCGAAGTAAATCACAGTCATTAATTTAGGAAGGTTAGATCTGATCCGCAGAACTTGAAAGGACAGATCTAAACCGTCAGTTTAGGAGCACCGTTAAGATCATGAGATCGACAGTCCCATCGCATTGCGGGGATTGAAGGTGCGCAAACTTTAAAAAGTTGAGGGCGGGCCGCAATCAAAACCATGATTTTGGAGAAAGGACACGTGGAGCTCTGTAGTGAATTGCGGGGCGAAAAGAGGATTGCCCTCAAACCACCTTTGGTCGTGTCCGCAATCGCATGGGCACATGAGATCATTTCCCAAGGTCACATTAGCAAAAGATGAGGGAAGGAGATAACGCTACTAGGCTCCACATCGGAGGTTACACATTGAAAAGTAAAAAAGACTCTACGTGTATAATCCAACGACGCTGATCAAATTGAATCTGATTGAAGGGTTGTTGTTTCACTTCGTGGTTTCTTGATCAGTTATGATTCAATTACACTAACTGAATCATTGTTCTGGGGCATTGGAATCATGGATCTTGAGCGTTCTGAGATTCCCGACATGGGCATTGGATATTCAGAGTGTAACGGATGATGAGAGCATGAATAAATAGAAAATTGTCATGACAGGATGAGGTTGTTGTTTCTCTGTAAAAAGTAGTCGAACTGTAAGCAATGAAGTTTATAGCATGAACTGAGGGAGAAAATGCAGAGATGAATAACATAAGCTGGACAGAGAAAAAATGGTGAAAACAACAGACTGCACGAGAACTTAAGCGCAAGAAGATGTGATCAGGAAGACACTAATGTAGGCAGAGTCGAGAAGTGTAGTAGAACAATGATGAGACTGGTAAGCCATTGATAAATACTGTATCACTGTAATAAATTTCAGCAAGCAAATATTTATATCTCAGGGGGGTAGGGTGGTGCTAGGGAGGACTATTGTCCTCAGAGTTTCAAGTGGGCGCTTGAACACAGGGAGTTGTAGATTCCATCTCGTTGCAGCCAGAAAAACCAGGGTGGTAGGGTGGTGCAAGGGAGAACCATTGTTATCTGTTATACAAGTTGGTGCCTGTGTGACTAGAAGTTGGTGCTTCCATCCAGTTGGTGATGGAACACTCAGGGAGTCGGTGCTTCCTTCTAGTGGGTGCTAGAGAAACCAGAGGGTTGTGGCTCTCTACAACTTGTAGCTTGTTAAAGAAGAGGTCGTAGCCTCATTTTGAGTTGGTGCTCAAAGATTGATGATGTACAAAACTTGAAATGCTGCTATCATTCTAAGAAGAAAAGGTTTTCTCCCTTTATGGGTTTCCTCATGAATATTTGTCTCTTTGTATATCATATGTGTGATTGATGTTTATTATTTCTGTTGTTCATGACTTGCATAATCTTGATGATCACTTGGAGAACATTAATAATATTTCAATAGGCATAAAATTGTTTAAGCACAGTAAAAACTGATTCACCCCCACCTCTCAAATGTCTTAGTATTTCCAACAATATATCTGGTGTTCCTTGTGTTCTTTATTCTGATGGTGCATAGCTCTTTATTGTTAATGCATGTCATTGAGATATATTTACATGCAATCAACTAAGTATGAATGGAAGTAATAAGTAATGTTGTTGTGAATGGTGATTGCTAACTAAAATTTTGTGAGAAGTGTAAAATATCCCTCACACTGGTTCACCCCCCCCCCTTCTCAGTGGGATCAGTGTGTCCAACAATCATCTCTATTTATTTTCTAATGTTAACTCTCTCAAATCATTTTATATTCTCTGAATTGTCATACCAGTTGACTCTAAGATGATTATTACATTTAGTCTTTAATATCCACTTCAAGTTGTTGGTCCTTCTTTAAGGATTCCTCGTCAAATTCTAGTTGATGCACATAGAGAGATCCCATTGGCTTAGGACTCATCTTATGTCAAACAATTCTTATTGAATCTTTTTGTTGAGAATAATTGGTACTTCACTTAGAACCTTAAACCTTCTATCATGTTCTTGAACTAACTATAATGAAGTTATTGTTGGTCTCCTCCAAATTTTGTGTAGCAAAATGATGGCCATCTTGGAATTTGAAAAATACTACGAATCTATCTTTAATCTCATTATTTCTACAATTATTTTCATTTGTGTACAAGTTCATATACCAAGTTAATGCTCTCCCTCTTAATGAAGAATCAAGTATAGTTAATGCCCCAAAATTTAATAAAATCACAATTTTTCTTGTCAATAACAATGCATTCTATTGATTTAGAAACACAATAACATTGATATGAGTGGAGAAGTCAAAACAAAATCATGGCAATAAGAATAGAAATCTTAAACAATTTTTCCATATTCACTACAATCATATGGGGTCTACCTAATATTAACTTGAAATGTAGATTGATGGTTGGTGATTGTTCATTCCTAGAATACACTACTTCTATATAGCTTAATGTTGAATTTTTCAGACTGGGAACAAAACTAACAAAGTTCCTCATAAAGATCCTAATATTACACTCAATGGAAGTGTTTTTATTACTGTTATTTTTCACTTCCTTACTATCCAATAAAATTGTTGTCTTGAAATAATTGCAAAAATACATTTGAAACTGTCATGGGCATCACCTATCCACCGCATTGTCTCTAGTCTTGTTGGTTGCGAGAAGGATTTCCAATATTGTTCATGTTGACAGTGTTCTATGAGTTGTTTCGTGAAATGTTTAATTAGTGTTATCTTGGTCTATCAAAATTTCAATTCATGATAATGACTTTCCTCCATCATATCAGTTATCAAAACATGTGTGTTTGGAAAAGGGGTAAAAGATAAATCACCAACAAATTTGACACATTTTTATCACAATGTAAAAAAACATAAATTTAACAATAATCCAAAACACTTTTGTTTTCATATAAATACATTCTTGAAAAATTAATTCCATTTCATATAAAATGTTGCACTCCTTGGAAAATTAATTCCATTTCATATAAAACTTTGCACTCTTTCTTATGACAAAAGATTATCAAATACCCTAATGTATGTATCCAGTGTTATGTTATGTTGATGTAAATAATTTTTCAAATTCGATGGCTAGGTTACTTGACTATTTCTTATTTCTTATTCACAAATACACATCACGTTCTATACACATTGATGATGCTTAGAATGAAAAAAAAAATTAAGGTTATAAGTATACACAAACATGCAATTAAATGACAAAATGGGAATACTTTCACATGCATAAAAATATGACATAGAAGTGATTTATTTCATGTATTATCCATATCAAATGCATTAAAAGTTGGTTATTCATATCAAAAACTTAATTTATAATTTAGTTTTAGTGTGTTAATTTGTATCGTTGAGGTGATATTATTCTTCTTTTACTTCTATATTGATACCACCAACCATTTTCATTTCAAGTCTTTTTCTAATTTACAGTTATTATTCTTATGATGTTTGTAATTGCAAAATATGTTATTTTAGTGGTATATTTGTATTACAAGATTTTATTCCACTTTAATACCTTGCTTCTATTTGTAGGATTTTATTTTACATTAATATTCTTCCTTCAAATATGTTTATGTGTTGTGCATGTATATGTGGTATAATTTAATGTGGATGACTAATAGGAGATGGGTTTAGAGAACATTGACTAAGTCCTTCATTATTGGAATCATATCAAAGAGATATTTGATTAGAAGTTATCTAAGTATGGGCATGCATATTTGGTTGTTGCTTTAGAAGTGCAATAAAATCATTGTAGGGCGTACATTGCATTGATCAACCTTTGTTGTGGATTAGAGTGACAAATGACATTGTGTCATAGATGTGCTAAAATAATTGTTGCAAACTCTAGCATTGCGAGTCGATTGCATACGAAGAAAATCTAGTCATGTTAATATTTAGTCACACCATACTGACTTCATTGGAAATGACACAATAGAACAACATGGTACATTGGTGCAGTTGGACAATTGCATAAGTTGGCACACAAAATACTAACATTTTGCAGTTGGACTTCAAAATTTTTAGCTCATGATAGTGGCTCTCCTCCATCATGTCATTCCTCGAAACATTTAGGGATTTAACTCCACAATCAACCTTATCGTTAAAACTAACCTCAAAATTGAGAACTTTATGTTTTCCCTCTATGTTTTTTAACACACACATGGATAAAATACGAATTACAAACAAATTTACAACATTTTTATTTCAATGTCAAGACATCATTTTAAAGTTAATTTCATTTCATCACTAAAACAATATTTCACTCTTTCTTCACAACCAAAGATTATCAAATATACTAATGTGGAAAGTGTTAGGTTGATGCAAGTAATTTATCAAATTTGATGAATAGGTAACAAGTACCATTTTATTTATACACATAAATCACACTTTATTCACACATACAAGTCACATTTTATACACATCGATGATACTTATATTTACATCGTGCATAAAGTTATAAATTTAAGAAAACGTAAATACATTTAAATGACAAATTGGGAATAATTTTACATGCATAAAAAAAATGTGAGATATAAGTGATTTATTTCAAGAATTATCCATATTAAAAAAAATAGAATTTGGTTTTTCATATCAAATGTCAAAATGTTAAGATGATGCATAAAAAAATTGTGAGATAGAAGTGATTTGTTTCATAGATTATTCATATAAAAATGTAAGGGATTTATTTCAAGAATTATTCATATTAAAAAATTTAGAATTTGTTTTTCATATCAAATTCAAAATGTTAAAATGCATAAAAAAAAATGTGCGATAAAAGTGATTTGTTTCATAGATTATTTATATAAAAATGTTAGAAGTTGGTTCTAAAGTGTATTCATATCCAAAAAAAAATGAGTCAGAATATAGTTTTACAGGGCATAGTATTATTGTTGTTTAGTTTCATATAAGTTTTTATGTCGATGTGATAATATTCTCCTTTAATTCCATATTGATATCATCAAAAACTTTCATGCAATATCTTTTATTTTTATTTTTTATAACTTGTAGTTATTATTCATCTGAGGCATGTAATTGCAAGCTACCGTATTTTAGAGGTATACATGTATTATTATCCATTTGATGTTTGTAATTGCAAGCTATCTTATTTTAGTGGTATGTTTATATTACGGGAATTTGTTCCACATTTATACCTTCCCATTTGTGGGATTTTGTTCCACGCTAATATTCTCTTTTCAATTGTGTTTGTGTGTTGTGTGTGTATGTATAGTAAATAGTTTAATATGGATAATTGCCTTGGATGAGTTTAGAGTTTGTTGACTAAGTTCTCTACCATTGGGATCACTCCAAAGAAATGTTTGCTTGCAATTTGTCTAAGTATGAAGGGTATATTTGGTTGTTGCTTCAGAAGCGTGGAACAATGAAAATAGAACCAATGAAAAATGTGCATTACATTGATCAACCATTGTCGTGGATCAGAGTGACAAATGACATTGTGTCACAGATGTGCTAAAATCATTACTACATACTCCAGTATCATGATTCAGTTGCGCAAGAATAAAATTTGGCCTTGTTGATATTCAACCATGTTACTCAACATGCTAACTGCATTGCATATGAAACAATAAAACAACGTGGCACAGTAATACAATTGGAGAATTTCATAAATTAGCACACAAAATATTAACAATCACAATATATTGCCTTCCATGTCTGTTCATCGAATTTTTGTAAATTAATCTCATATATATGTAATATAAACATATGTGAGACAAAAATGCTTTGTTTTCCCTTACACACCAAAAAATTTGCCTTCGGTTGATGTGATAACATCCTCCCTCACTCTAGCACTAACATCCCTGGTGATTTTGGTGTCATGCCTTGATGACAATATTTGACTTGTGGTTGTTATCTATGTGATGTTATAAGTTATCTTATTACAATGGCATATCACCATGTTGAGATTTGGTTCTATATCAATACTCCTCTTCTTATTCTTTTTTATTTACATTTGTTTTGAATGAACAATGTATTCATAACAATATTAAACTTGACTAACAACTTAATTTAAAGGTCTTATACATGTCAAAATTTAAACCTAGATTATCAACTTAGTGATAATTATCTCAACCACTAAAATATATTAGGACAAACCACCACAATATACAATTTAATGAATTACTTTTAATATATGTATAGGAATGATATTAATTCCATTAATACCCCTTAATATGTAACTGTGAGATTTATATAATTTAGAAAGCATTTCAAAACATATAACAAACCAAGAGGATAGAACTCAAAACCTTCTAGTAGTTAATTATTATTGATGTCATGAACAAGGATGGAGTAGTAAGAAAAAAGGTAGAGTGCTAAAGAGCTCTAAATTACATAACCCTCATCTCATGTGACCATGACCCAAGTACCCGTAGCAACCTACATAATGCATCACATTGATAACTCCTTATTTCCACTAGTCTCAATGGCATGTCCAAAATCCACTACTCATTCTTTGTGTTTTAATTGTTTGTCTGCTAATTTATGGATCCTTGGTGGTCTTCTCCAATGACTCCTATCTAATCGACATAAGGTCATATGACATCACAGGACTAACAACATATGTGAACATCATGGGTTATGCTAACATGGACTAGAATGCCTCTAGTATTCATCTTAGGCTAAGGGAAAGCACATTCATGGTGGGGAATCCCAACGATAAGAGGCCCGTGTATGTTAATTTGGATGCATGTATGGCATGCCATATTGTTATGATCAAGGTCCTCGAGCATCTCAAGTCTAGGTATTTGAATTTAGGCCCTATATAACATTCTCTACTTATATGTGGCGTCTTGATCTATGATTGCTTGCGAGTTATTGATCCTTAGCGTTCAACCATGTAATTATTTCCAACCTATTTTTGACACTCCTTTCTATTACCTTGTCTAAAATGATAGGGCAGTCTTCCATATAATGGTCTTCGACTCTAAATATGTGACAAAACTCTAGGTTTGCTCGATCCTTATAGGGCTAGTGTAGGGCCATTGACAACCTTTTCGATTTGTCGAGAAATATTATGAAATAGTATACATAGTTAGTATTACCTTGATCACAATCACAATTGACTCTTTGTCAACCAAATCCTTATCCTTCATCTCTTAATTATTACCTTTGTTAGATATTTGGGCATTGTGGGATGCCAAATCCACATGGTACATTGTATGATAATTTATCTATCAGTTTGCATTACATGAACACTTGGAGGTTACATGGGTAGTTACCTCAAACATTGCACATCACTTCTTCTTATTTTTCAAGTTATAAGGGAAATTCTTTATATCATGATTTTTGAGGCACTCACTAATATTGAATATATGTTCAACTCAACCTTTTTTTTATATCATAAGAAGTGTTACTAAAATGGAATCTAAAGTAACATTCACCTTTAGTAGGAACAACAATCAAATAATTTCTCTAGCAATAATCATCTCTAGTTAACTCTCTCATATCATTTTCTATTATTTTCATTTTTCATACTAATCGACTCTAAGATATTGATGATTTCATCTAATCTTCATCCATTTCAAGTTGTTGGTCCTTCTTTAATGATTTCTCATAAGATTCTAGTTCATGTAGATAGAGATGTCCTATTAGCTTAGGCCTTATAGTTAACT
>JZKD02S1917089.1:62137-72952 GCA_000966675.3 Picea glauca
AATTCCATAGAACATATCTAATAATACCCAATAAGCAGAACCCCTCCAAAAACGATAAGCATATGGTCCAACTTTCAATTTAGCAATGCACTGTTTTCATATTATTACTGTTTGACATAACCACTTACTTAAGCATATATGGGGCCTGAATTCAAATACCTGGACTTGAGACGCTCGAGGACCTTGATCGTAACAAGCTGGGATGCCATACATGCATCCAAATTAACGAACACGAGCCTCTTCCCATTGGGTTCCCCCACAATAAATGTTCTGGCCCTCAGCCTGAGATGAATACCAGAGGTAATCTGTTCCATGTTGGCATAGCCCATCATGTTCACATCCGCGGCCGGTCCCGTGATGTCATATGACCCTGTGCCGATCAGATACGTGCCGTTGGAGGAGGCCGCCAAGGAGCCATAAATTAGCACACAGAGGGTTAAAATACACAGAGAACGAGCAAAAGCCTTTGGATCGGCCATTGAAACTGGTGAGAGTAAGAAGTCAGCAGCGTGATGTCTTATATAGGTCGATAGGGGTGCTTGGGTCACGGTCACGTGAGACAGGGGTTACGTAATTCATAGCTCTGAGGCGCTCTGCCTTTTTTCTTACTGCCCCATCATTGTCTATGACGTGGGTACTAAGGTTTTGATTTCCATCGACTTGATTTGTTAAACGATTTGAAACGTTTTATAAATTATTAGAAGGGATCAATGGAATTAATAAAATTATAAAAATTATGGTGGTCGGTTTGTTATAAATTGTTATAATGTATTTTAGTGGTTGAGATATGTTATATAACATATATGTTATATTTTTTTTTTCAAACGATTTTTAAAATCAAGTTGTTAGTTTGGTTTAATAATGTTTTGTATATAATATTCATTTAAAAAATGTAAATTAAAAAGAGGTAAATAATAATCACAAGTTAAAGATAGTTAATAAGGTTATCGGTATGTCATCTTAATAAAATAGTTACTTCTATAATAATAACAAGTTAAAGATAGTTAATAAGGCATGACATAAAAAGCATTGGGGATGTTAGTGTTAAAGTAAAAGAAGATGTTATCACATCAACATCAACCCAAGGATATGCACCATGAAGCCAACTTTTAGATTGGTAAAGTTTATGAAGGTATACATAACCTACTCCCTTCGAACTTGTTACATCTTAAGAGAAAACACATGTTCTTAACCATTAAAACCACTCAAGTTGTATATTATTTTAATATATTTCACTTCTATTTCACATTATTTTAACATATCTTAATTTTTTGATATAAATACACTTTAAAATTAGTTGCTAACCTTTTATATATGAATAATCCTCGAAATAATAATCCTAGAAATAAATCACTTATATCTCACATTTCTTTATATATGTAAAATTATTCCCATTTTGTCATTTAAATGCATGCAAGTTTATCTTAGCTTATAACTTTATGTATGATCTAAATACAAGTATCATCGTTGTGTATAAAATGTGACTTGTATGAATAAATAAAATGTGACTTGTTACCTCACTATTAAATTTGACAAATTACTAACACTAACATAACATCTGTTAGACTAGGAGATTTGATATTTTTTTATCGTGATGAAAGAGTAAAACATTTTTTTAGTAATGAAATGGAATTAACATCCAAGTGGTGTATTGACATTGAAATAAAAATGTTTTCAATTATTGTCCAATTAATATATTTGGCATTGAAATAAAAATGTTGTAAATTTGTTGGTGAAATTCATATTTTACTCCACACACATATGTTTGCTAAAAAAATATAAAGTTTTCAATTTTTGAGGTAGTTTTAGTGATAAGATTGATTATGGAGTTAAAATCACAAATGTTTCGAGGACTGATATGATGGAGGAAAGTCATTAACATGAGATAAAAATTTGATAAATTGGGACAACGATAATCAAGCATTTCAAGAAACAACTCTAAGAGAACACCCTCAACATAAACAATATTGGTTTGTGGGCATGTCACGCTTTAGAGGGAGTTGATGACAAGCAAGTCATGATTGTTGGTTTTTTGTGTGCTAATTTATGGAGTTGTCTAGTTGCACCAGTGTACCTTGTTGTTTTATTATGTCATATGCAATGAAGTCAACATGGTGTGACTAAATATTAGTAGGGTCGAATGTTCTTCCTATGCAACCGAATCGCAATGCTAGAGTGTGCAACAATAAGTTTAGCACATTTATGACACAGTGTTGTTTGTCACTCTAATCCTCAACAAAGGTTGATCAATGCAATATACACCCTACACTAGTTTTATTGCATTGTTCCACACTTCTAAAGCAACAACCAAACATATATGTCTATACTTAGATAAATTCTAGTCAAGTATCTCCTTAGTGTGATTCTAATGGTGAAAAATTTAGTCAGTAATCTCTAAACTCATCCAATATCAATGATCCAAATTAAATTATTTACCACATATGTGTGTACAACATACAAATATAATTGAAAAAAATATTAATATAAAACAAAATCCCACAAATAAAAAGAAGATATTAATATGGAAAAAATCTCATAATACAAATATGTCACTAAAATAAGATATCTTACCATTAGAAACATCACATGAATAATAACTACAAGTTAGATAAAACCCAAAAAACATAACATGAAAATGTAGAAATAAAAGAAAATAATATCACATCTAACATAAAAAAATTTCACTTTAAAACTTACTTATAAATTTTTAAATTAAGTTTATAAGATATCTTACCATTAGAAACATCACATGAATAATAATTACAAGTTAAATAAAACCCAAAAGACATAACATGAAAATTTAAAAATAAAAGAAAATAGTATTACATCTAACATAAAAATTTGCACTCTAAAACTTACTTATAAATTAAGTTTTTTTTGATAGGGATAGAAAACCTTCTAATTCTTTTGATATGGATATTTCCTAAAATAAATCACTTCTATCTCGTATTTTTTTTAATGCGTCTAAGGTTATTTCCATTTTGTCATTTAATTGTGTGCTTGTGTATACATATAATTTTGCCTTGCCTTGACTTTTTTTCATTTTGTAAATATAAATATCATCGAGATTTGTATAGAATGTGATTTATATTTGTGAATAAGAAATATACAAGTAACCTAACTATTGAATTTGACAAATAACTTACATTAACATAACATTGATGACAATTGGAGATTTGATCATTTTTTGTTATGAAGTAAGAGTGTAACATGTTATTATTGATTAAATGGAATTATTTTTTTATGGAGGTTTTTATATTGAAATGAAAGTGTTTTGAATTAGTGTTCAAATGATGTCTTTGATATTGAATTAAAAATGTTTCAAATTTGTTGGTGATTTGTATTTTACCACGCTCCAACATACACATCATTGAATAAAAAAATATAAAAAGAGAAAAACATAAAGATTTCAAATGTTTAAGTTAGTTGAGCAATCAAATTGATTATAGAGTTAAATCCCCGCATGCTTCAAGGACTGACATAATGGGGAAAGCCATTATCATGAACGGAAAGTTTTGATATACCGAGACAACATTAATCAAACATTTCAAGAAACAACTCTAAGGGATCACCGATCAATGTGAACAATATTGGCAATCCTTCCTCGGCATACATTGTCAATGTCGAGGGTATGAAACCAAAAGGCCAAAGACAATGTAGCAAATATGTGATGCTTAGGACACCTTTAAATGTGTTTTTACAATGACTACAAGACAACAATTCCATTGTATTGTAAGGAAGTGAAGAGTAGCAACAATACAAACACTTCCATTAAGTGTGATAGTAGGAATTTTATCATGAACTATGTTAGTTTTGTTCCCAATTTGAAAATTTGAACATTAAGCTATATAGAAGTAGTGTATTCTATGAATGAATAATCACCAATCATCAATGTAACATTTAATGTTAGGGTCAAATAGGTCTCATATGATTGTAGTGAATATGGACAAGTTGTATAACTTTTATATTCTTATTGCCATAATTTTATTTTGACATCTCTACTTATGACAATGTAATTGTGTTTGTATATCAATAGAATGCCTATTTATTAATAGGAAAAATCATGAAGGTGAGATTTTCCTAAATTTTGGGGCATTAACTGAATATGAGTCTTCATTAAGAGGGAGAGCATTAACTTGGTACATGAATTTGTGCAAGCAAAAAAAGAGGTTAAAGATACATTAATGGTATTTTTCAAATTCCAAGATGGTCATCATTTTGCTACACAAAACTTGAAGGAGACTAATAATAGTCATTATAGTTAATTTGAGAATATGATAGAAGGTTTTATGGTTTTAAGGGAATTACCAAATATTCTCAACAAAAAGCTTCAACAAGAATGGTTTATCACACATTGAGGCTTAGGGCCTAAGCTAATAGGACATCTTTATCTACATGAATTAGAATTTTATGAGAAATATTTAAAGAAGGACCAACAACTTGAAATAGATGAAGATTAGATGAAATCATCAATATCTTAGAGTTGATTAGTCTGAAAAATGAAAATAATAGAAAATGATCTGAGAGAGTTAACTATAAGGCCTAAGCTAATAGGACATCTCTATCTACATGAACTAGAATCTTATGAGAAATCATTAAAGAAGGACCAACAACTTGAAATGGATGAAGATTAGATGAAATCATCAATATCTTAGAGTCGATTAGTATGAAAAATGAAAATAATAGAAAATGATATGAGAGAGTTAACTAGAGATGATTATTGCTAGAGAAATTATTTGATTGTTGTTCCTACTAAAGGTGAATGTTACTTTAGATTCCATTTTAGTAACACTTCTTATGATATAAAAAAAAGGTTGAGTTGAACATATATTCAATATTAGTGAGTGCCTCAAAAATCATGATATAAAGAATTTCCCTTATAACTTGAAAAATAAGAAGAAGTGATGTGCAATGTTTGAGGTAACTACCCATGTAACCTCCAAGTGTTCATGTAATGCAAACTGATAGATAAATTATCATACAATGTACCATGTGGATTTGGCATCCCACAATGCCCAAATATCTAACAAAGGTAATAATTAAGAGATGAAGGATAAGGATTTGGTTGACAAAGAGTCAATTGTGATTGTGATCAAGGTAATACTAACTATGTATACTATTTCATAATATTTCTCGACAAATCGAAAAGGTTGTCAATGGCCCTACACTAGCCCTATAAGGATCGAGCAAACCTAGAGTTTTGTCACATATTTAGAGTCGAAGACCATTATATGGAAGACTGCCCTATCATTTTAGACAAGGTAATAGAAAGGAGTGTCAAAAATAGGTTGGAAATAATTACATGGTTGAACGCTAAGGATCAATAACTCGCAAGCAATCATAGATCAAGACGCCACATATAAGTAGAGAATGTTATATAGGGCCTAAATTCAAATACCTAGACTTGAGATGCTCGAGGACCTTGATCATAACAATATGGCATGCCATACATGCATCCAAATTAACATACACGGGCCTCTTATCGTTGGGATTCCCCACCATGAATGTGCTTTCCCTTAGCCTAAGATGAATACTAGAGGCATTCTAGTCCATGTTAGCATAACCCATGATGTTCACATATGTTGTTAGTCCTGTGATGTCATATGACCTTATGTCGATTAGATAGGAGTCATTGGAGAAGACCACCAAGGATCCATAAATTAGCAGACAAACAATTAAAACACAAAGAATGAGTAGTGGATTTTGGACATGCCATTGAGACTAGTGGAAATAAGGAGTTATCAATGTGATGCATTATGTAGGTTGCTACGGGTACTTGGGTCATGGTCACATGAGATGAGGGTTATGTAATTTAGAGCTCTTTAGCACTCTACCTTTTTTCTTACTACTCCATCCTTGTTCATGACATCAATAATAATTAACTACTAGAAGGTTTTGAGTTCTATCCTCTTGGTTTGTTATATGTTTTGAAATGCTTTCTAAATTATATAAATCTCACAGTTACATATTAAGGGGTATTAATGGAATTAATATCATTCCTATACATATATTAAAAGTAATTCATTAAATTGTATATTGTGGTGGTTTGTCCTAATATATTTTAGTGGTTGAGATAATTATCACTAAGTTGATAATCTAGGTTTAAATTTTGACATGTATAAGACCTTTAAATTAAGTTGTTAGTCAAGTTTAATATTGTTATGAATACATTGTTCATTCAAAACAAATGTAAATAAAAAAGAATAAGAAGAGGAGTATTGATATAGAACCAAATCTCAACATGGTGATATGCCATTGTAATAAGATAACTTATAACATCACATAGATAACAACCACAAGTCAAATATTGTCATCAAGGCATGACACCAAAATCACCAGGGATGTTAGTGCTAGAGTGAGGGAGGATGTTATCACATCAACCGAAGGCAAATTTTTTGGTGTGTAAGGGAAAACAAAGCATTTTTGTCTCACATATGTTTATATTACATATATATGAGATTAATTTACAAAAATTCGATGAACAGACATGGAAGGCAATATATTGTGATTGTTAATATTTTGTGTGCTAATTTATGAAATTCTCCAATTGTATTACTGTGCCACGTTGTTTTATTGTTTCATATGCAATGCAGTTAGCATGTTGAGTAACATGGTTGAATATCAACAAGGCCAAATTTTATTCTTGCGCAACTGAATCATGATACTGGAGTATGTAGTAATGATTTTAGCACATCTGTGACACAATGTCATTTGTCACTCTGATCCACGACAATGGTTGATCAATGTAATGCACATTTTTCATTGGTTCTATTTTCATTGTTCCACGCTTCTGAAGCAACAACCAAATATACCCTTCATACTTAGACAAATTGCAAGCAAACATTTCTTTGGAGTGATCCCAATGGTAGAGAACTTAGTCAACAAACTCTAAACTCATCCAAGGCAATTATCCATATTAAACTATTTACTATACATACACACACAACACACAAACACAATTGAAAAGAGAATATTAGCGTGGAACAAAATCCCACAAATGGGAAGGTATAAATGTGGAACAAATTCCCGTAATATAAACATACCACTAAAATAAGATAGCTTGCAATTACAAACATCAAATGGATAATAATACATGTATACCTCTAAAATACGGTAGCTTGCAATTACATGCCTCAGATGAATAATAACTACAAGTTATAAAAAATAAAAATAAAAGATATTGCATGAAAGTTTTTGATGATATCAATATGGAATTAAAGGAGAATATTATCACATCGACATAAAAACTTATATGAAACTAAACAACAATAATACTATGCCCTGTAAAACTATATTCTGACTCATTTTTTTTTGGATATGAATACACTTTAGAACCAACTTCTAACATTTTTATATAAATAATCTATGAAACAAATCACTTTTATCGCACATTTTTTTTTATGCATTTTAACATTTTGAATTTGATATGAAAAACAAATTCTAAATTTTTTAATATGAATAATTCTTGAAATAAATCCCTTACATTTTTATATGAATAATCTATGAAACAAATCACTTCTATCTCACAATTTTTTTATGCATCATCTTAACATTTTGACATTTGATATGAAAAACCAAATTCTATTTTTTTTAATATGGATAATTCTTGAAATAAATCACTTATATCTCACATTTTTTTTATGCATGTAAAATTATTCCCAATTTGTCATTTAAATGTATTTACGTTTTCTTAAATTTATAACTTTATGCACGATGTAAATATAAGTATCATCGATGTGTATAAAATGTGACTTGTATGTGTGAATAAAGTGTGATTTATGTGTATAAATAAAATGGTACTTGTTACCTATTCATCAAATTTGATAAATTACTTGCATCAACCTAACACTTTCCACATTAGTATATTTGATAATCTTTGGTTGTGAAGAAAGAGTGAAATATTGTTTTAGTGATGAAATGAAATTAACTTTAAAATGATGTCTTGACATTGAAATAAAAATGTTGTAAATTTGTTTGTAATTCGTATTTTATCCATGTGTGTGTTAAAAAACATAGAGGGAAAACATAAAGTTCTCAATTTTGAGGTTAGTTTTAACGATAAGGTTGATTGTGGAGTTAAATCCCTAAATGTTTCGAGGAATGACATGATGGAGGAGAGCCACTATCATGAGCTAAAAATTTTGAAGTCCAACTGCAAAATGTTAGTATTTTGTGTGCCAACTTATGCAATTGTCCAACTGCACCAATGTACCATGTTGTTCTATTGTGTCATTTCCAATGAAGTCAGTATGGTGTGACTAAATATTAACATGACTAGATTTTCTTCGTATGCAATCGACTCGCAATGCTAGAGTTTGCAACAATTATTTTAGCACATCTATGACACAATGTCATTTGTCACTCTAATCCACAACAAAGGTTGATCAATGCAATGTACGCCCTACAATGATTTTATTGCACTTCTAAAGCAACAACCAAATATGCATGCCCATACTTAGATAACTTCTAATCAAATATCTCTTTGATATGATTCCAATAATGAAGGACTTAGTCAATGTTCTCTAAACCCATCTCCTATTAGTCATCCACATTAAATTATACCACATATACATGCACAACACATAAACATATTTGAAGGAAGAATATTAATGTAAAATAAAATCCTACAAATAGAAGCAAGGTATTAAAGTGGAATAAAATCTTGTAATACAAATATACCACTAAAATAACATATTTTGCAATTACAAACATCATAAGAATAATAACTGTAAATTAGAAAAAGACTTGAAATGAAAATGGTTGGTGGTATCAATATAGAAGTAAAAGAAGAATAATATCACCTCAACGATACAAATTAACACACTAAAACTAAATTATAAATTAAGTTTTTGATATGAATAACCAACTTTTAATGCATTTGATATGGATAATACATGAAATAAATCACTTCTATGTCATATTTTTATGCATGTGAAAGTATTCCCATTTTGTCATTTAATTGCATGTTTGTGTATACTTATAACCTTAATTTTTTTTTTCATTCTAAGCATCATCAATGTGTATAGAACGTGATGTGTATTTGTGAATAAGAAATAAGAAATAGTCAAGTAACCTAGCCATCGAATTTGAAAAATTATTTACATCAACATAACATAACACTGGATACATACATTAGGGTATTTGATAATCTTTTGTCATAAGAAAGAGTGCAAAGTTTTATATGAAATGGAATTAATTTTCCAAGGAGTGCAACATTTTATATGAAATGGAATTAATTTTTCAAGAATGTATTTATATGAAAACAAAAGTGTTTTGGATTATTGTTAAATTTATGTTTTTTTACATTGTGATAAAAATGTGTCAAATTTGTTGGTGATTTATCTTTTACCCCTTTTCCAAACACACATGTTTTGATAACTGATATGATGGAGGAAAGTCATTATCATGAATTGAAATTTTGATAGACCAAGATAACACTAATTAAACATTTCACGAAACAACTCATAGAACACTGTCAACATGAACAATATTGGAAATCCTTCTCGCAACCAACAAGACTAGAGACAATGCGGTGGATAGGTGATGCCCATGACAGTTTCAAATGTATTTTTGCAATTATTTCAAGACAACAATTTTATTGGATAGTAAGGAAGTGAAAAATAACAGTAATAAAAACACTTCCATTGAGTGTAATATTAGGATCTTTATGAGGAACTTTGTTAGTTTTGTTCCCAGTCTGAAAAATTCAACATTAAGCTATATAGAAGTAGTGTATTCTAGGAATGAACAATCACCAACCATCAATCTACATTTCAAGTTAATATTAGGTAGACCCCATATGATTGTAGTGAATATGGAAAAATTGTTTAAGATTTCTATTCTTATTGCCATGATTTTGTTTTGACTTCTCCACTCATATCAATGTTATTGTGTTTCTAAATCAATAGAATGCATTGTTATTGACAAGAAAAATTGTGATTTTATTAAATTTTGGGGCATTAACTATACTTGATTCTTCATTAAGAGGGAGAGCATTAACTTGGTATATGAACTTGTACACAAATGAAAATAATTGTAGAAATAATGAGATTAAAGATAGATTCGTAGTATTTTTCAAATTCCAAGATGGCCATCATTTTGCTACACAAAATTTGGAGGAGACCAACAATAACTTCATTATAGTTAGTTCAAGAACATGATAGAAGGTTTAAGGTTCTAAGTGAAGTACCAATTATTCTCAACAAAAAGATTCAATAAGAATTGTTTGACATAAGATGAGTCCTAAGCCAATGGGATCTCTCTATGTGCATCAACTAGAATTTGACGAGGAATCCTTAAAGAAGGACCAACAACTTGAAGTGGATATTAAAGACTAAATGTAATAATCATCTTAGAGTCAACTGGTATGACAATTCAGAGAATATAAAATGATTTGAGAGAGTTAACATTAGAAAATAAATAGAGATGATTGTTGGACACACTGATCCCACTGAGAAGGGGGGGGGGTGAACCAGTGTGAGGGATATTTTACACTTCTCACAAAATTTTAGTTAGCAATCACCATTCACAACAACATTACTTATTACTTCCATTCATACTTAGTTGATTGCATGTAAATATATCTCAATGACATGCATTAACAATAAAGAGCTATGCACCATCAGAATAAAGAACACAAGGAACACCAGATATATTGTTGGAAATACTAAGACATTTGAGAGGTGGGGGTGAATCAGTTTTTACTGTGCTTAAACAATTTTATGCCTATTGAAATATTATTAATGTTCTCCAAGTGATCATCAAGATTATGCAAGTCATGAACAACAGAAATAATAAACATCAATCACACATATG
>JZKD02S1917100.1:18483-42930 GCA_000966675.3 Picea glauca
TATTTTCAGCAGCGGGATGTTTTGAGCCTGACTCCATAGCCCAAAAGCAAGGCACTGAAGCTGCAGAATGAGTTCTTAGAGAATCACAGGGATGACTCTATCCCCCATGGAGCCTAATGTTAGCAATAATTCTTGTCTTGGGCTCGAGAGAATCCAGAGCTATAGGTTGCACGAAGAACGCCCACGTGTAGCATGTAAAGCCCCATTTTAGGCTAAAAATCAAGTGAGCAGGCGAAATTACGTTGTCAATGGCCCAGATTCATCTATAAAAGAAGATCGATGGATGACGGGAAATCACGGTTAGCAGAGTTGCACCAGGATTAGCATGATAGGTAGAGTCTATATTGCATGCAAGAAAGGATAGCACTCATCCATCCAAAGGACACGTGGCGCAAGATCTAGTCACGTCGGAATTTCGGCATTCGAGAGTTCGAAGGGTGAGGGTTTCACGTCTTTCTACATCTCGAAACCCCGAACCCCGAAACGCCGATAAGTGCCTTTGAAGCTAAGCCCATGGTCCTAGCACCCGGTCATGTCAAGCGACCCTGATAATGGAGGCAACCCTCTTCTAACATCAAATGCCGTCTCGACCATTCCTCTGGAGGACACCCGACGTACATCCGTGCTTTCACAGTTTGGTCAATCGAGATTTTGAGAAACGTTGCATCGTGAACCTCCGGTGCCAGAAATCCCGAAAGAATTGGGACCGTCCATCTGAAGGACACACGGCGCAATAGTTGAGCCACGAGTGGGGCCCTTCGGGATTTTCATGTTGAAAGCGTCGAGGTCATCTCATTCGTTCATCCATCAGCAAGGCTCGGGAAAATTTAATTTAAAGAGGGCATAGATTGGACGGTCGTAATCCAGGCACTCAAATTCACGGATGAGGTTCCATTCCGCACCCCCTCCATCATTCTGGCTTTAACGAGAGGGGGGGGGTCTGGAATCAGAGATAATGTATGCGCCCATATGGACGGCCCAAGTCTCGGCATTTAGATCTACGGTCTGTATTGGATTCTGAACTCCCCCATCGGTTCTGCCTTTAATGGAGGGGGGGGGAGTCCAGAATGGAATTTCACTCTAGAGGGCCCCCTATCTGTACGTGGCACAAATATACTGGTCCTAAGTCCTCACCGCCTTCCATGTGTCCCTTTCGCCCAGTCACCTCTCCCTTAGCCCCTCCCTCCATTTGTTGTCTCCTGTCCCTTCACCATACCATACCGGCACCTACAACATCCTCGTCGAGTATGCCACATCTTCCACCTCTCATCTCGTGAGACATTCTGTTGGTCCAGGTGGCCCCTCGAAAAGACCTCCATGCCCCCAAAAGGAAGAATTGACCAGAGCCGTTCCTGATCCCAAGATGGCAATTATTGCAGTTGTTGTAGGTGGTTAGACATCGGCTCCTCCATAAAGGGAAAGTTCAGTGACAAATTAAAAGCACGTCGAATCACCTACAGAAGGACAATCCGAAATCTGATGGCGTCTGTCATAGGCACACGATCATCCTGAGTCTGCATAGGCAGGCTGTCAGAAGCCAGGTAGATGCAATTCTTTAATGCAGTGTCTTGTTTTTGCTGCTGTTGTTATTTTTGAGTATATGTAGACGTTTTCGCCATTTTTGAAAGTATCGATGGTTGAGAAAGGATCCCGATTGTAAAGTTTTGATGCAGCGCTGGTCGCTCTGGTTAATGTATAAGGCATTTGAGACTTATTACTTTATGGATGTCAGCCTCTTTTTCCATCTCTTTGTTTACTGTGTTAGAACATCTCGGAATTGGAGGATCCAGTCGAGTTGTAGTTGTTATAGGATGATGTGGGTTGGATCACTGTAACAGTTGCATTGTTTCTAATCGGTTCCTGTGATTTTATTAGCGTTGAACGACTTGGGATTGGAGGATCCAGTCGGGTCACCCCTCATCTCCTTGAAACTTTGGACCAAGAGGATCTTGGCTTCTGAGTTTTTCTTCCTCAAGCTTCCGAAGGCCTGTTTCCCAAGGCAGTCTTGCTCACCCTTCTCAAAATTCTTCCATCTACCACCCCTTAATCAATTTACTGACAGAATTTGGATCAAGACCTCCCTTACTTTCTACATACCAGACCCTAGTTCCTGTGTCAATGCTGCTTTCTTGGGTCTCTTTCCATTCGACCACCCCCATTTATTAAATCGTGACATAAAAACTGATGGGCGTTGGGCTCTGCTCCTGCAAGCAATCCAGGAGTGACTTATGATGCTAATAGGACCTATTCGATAGTCAACAATTCAATATTTTTGCAAAAGTGACAATGAGAAGAGATCCCCAAAGTATCGATTCATCGAAGTGATGTGACGTGATGATGCCACCAGGGGTGATGTGGACCTGTTCAATAGTTCGATAGTTCGATAGTTTTGAAAAAGTGTCGGTGAGAAGAAATCCCCGAAGTCTCGATTCGTCAAAGTGACATGGCATGATAAAGTCACTTCGGGTGGCATGGAACTACCCTAAGTTTGCCACGTGTCACTTGTTTTTGTACTTTTGATAGGCCCTTTGTACCCATTGGGACTTGACACGTGCCACTCAACGGCGGGGCCACGTGTCACCACCTTGATTGATGACATATATACTATGTGGACCCCGAGAGGTTAAGAAATTCGACAATTTGGTGTTCGGGGGAAATTGTTGGAAGAAATTTTGGATCTTCGAAGTCCCGGATTCCCAAAGTCCCGAAGTTTCGAGGTCACAAAGCACTGAAGTGACATGGATTTATGAAGTCACCTGGGGTGACATGGGTACACAGGATGTGTGCCACGTGTTAGTGTGTTTTGCGCTTTTAAAAGGATGATTTCTCCAGTTAGAACTTGACATGTGTCACCCCTCAAATTGGGCCATGTGTCTGCTGCAAGTGTTTCATGGAAACCTTCACAGGAGACCTAGCTAAAGCATACATAAACAAATCTTATCAAGAAAAGGAAGAGAGATACAATATGAAGAATGAGAATCAATGTATATTATGATCTGATCAATGAGTGAGTGATATTCACTCATATAGGTAATGAAATCCTATAATTAGGAATGCATGCATAATAGTGATGGTATAAAATTAGAAAGTGTAAAATAGAACTATCCAGTTAACTGACATTGAACTAGTGTCACTCCCACTAAACTAGTGTGCCAAAAATAGAATTTTTTCCAACACCTCCCCTGAACATCACTATGGAGTAAAAAATGAGTCCCAACTACTAGGCCATATTAGGTACTCATGTACAATGCAACTAATGAACACTAAATAAAAGTGAGGAAAGAGGGAAAACCACGTGGGAACAAAACCCCCCCTCAAAATATAATGTATCAAAAGAAGAAAATGGCAGCTGCTAGGAAGCTGTGTTCTTCACTTCAAGACGATCCCACACAATCTGAAACTTATGCTCACTAAAATTGTTCATGAAGATGTAGAAATATTTATGGATCTAATGAAGTCCTTTGGAAACCTATCTATCCTTGTACCTCTTGATCCTGTGGATCCATATGCACCTGAAAATATTCCTTTCTAGTGGAAGTAGAACTAGATGTGAAGTTTGATTCTTTAGGAGTGAGTCATACTCCTTTTGCATGGTTTCTTTCCATAATGGATTTCCCATATCCTCACTATAAAGCTGTGGATTAGAATTTTGAACCATATAGGAATGCATGGGAATTACAAGTTCTGAAGATGAAAGTACATGAGAAGGATCCTCATGCTGAGATCGGGTCTTCCTCAAATCCAATGGATTCCCTGCAAGGATACCTGTTACCTGAAGTGTGAACTATGCCTTCTTGGGCATCTGTTGAAGATTCATCATTGGATTCTTGTCTGGTTGTACTACCTTCTTATTTCCATGTACATAATCTAAGTGTATGGAATCATATCCGATGTTTGAAATTGATGGAAACAAAAGAGTATATGCATGTTACACTGGAGGTGCATGCAAAGTACTCTCCTTATGTGTAAGTAGAAAATATGAGTCATCATCAAAAAACTTAGTGAATTTATACAACCTTGACTTGTGATCCACCTCACCAATTGCAATGATGGAATTGTATTGCATGTCAATTACTGAAACTGAATCAGATGTAAATTCAATCTTTTTACCTTTTTGAGTGATCTGATAAACTAAAGCCCCAAAGTTCTGAAGCCATGGAGGCCCAAACCACAGGATAAGTGCCTATTTGTTAGCACTATGTGACAACTTGAGTTCACATGAATTTGGGGGCCAAAGAAAAGGGGCTAGCACCCGAAATTTTGTTTTAAGAACAGGAAATGGATTAGAGAAAGAGCATGTGAGGTTCTTGATTGTACATACCTATACCTAAAGAAGTAAGGAAATCTTGTAAACCTGAAGAAGGGACCCAACACGGATCCAAGAGCTAATTCAACTCTGAGTTGGAAGAATCCATGTGCAAGGATTGCATCATTGTTAAGACAAATTGTTCAAGTATCCATAACTTCCTGCTCAAAACTCAGAATTGAGCATGGAAAGCAACATTAGAAAGTTCTTAAACAGTAGAAGATAATTGTTCACCCAAAAATTGGATCTGAATAGTCAATTTCTTAGGAAATTGACATAAAAGAATTATGATATATTAATGAATAAGAATGGTTCATGTTTTCATGAAATTATTAAGAACAATTAGCCTGACAAAGTTATGTTGGCTGCACATTTTTGTTGGCTGCACATTTTTGCAGAATTAACAGCTGTCGGATCAGAGTCAACACAGAGTGCAAAGTGATGGATGATACATAGATAGTGTACAATAAAGAGGATGAAATAAGAGGGATTAATGTCTAGTTGGGTATGGAAGAAACCAAATCCAATGGACATGGAGGAGGAAAGGAGGAAGATGTAAATCTGGATGAGACCCTCAGAAAATTGTAGACATATGTCCAGAGCCACAAGGATGATAATGAGAGGCTTATGAAGGCCAGGGAACAACAATAAGAATTCAATATCAAGTTAATGAAAATCCTGGGAAAAATTGAAAATAAGTTGGATAAGGAGAGAGACTCCAACAAATCAGGAAGCCATAGGACCCCTGAGGGAAAAGGAAGATGAAGGAGTGATAAAAGACATCACCATCACTCCCAAAGGAATTACAATAGGAGAGCACACAACAACTCAAGTCCATCCCTTGTCAGGAATGATAGGAGGTATGGGGTGGATGACTTGAAAGGAGAAATGAACAAGATAAAACCTCATACTTTTGATGGAGAGCATAAGAAGGATGAATATGTTGAGACATGGCTGCTAGGCATGAGGAAGTACATCCAATTGCAGAATTATTCTTCTCATGCAGAAGGAAGAATTTTTATCTACCAGCTGAAAGGAAAGGCATCCATGTGGTGGGATCATCTTGTGCAAGTGAAACACATCAGAGAGAAGAATGTGACTTGGAAGGAATTCAAGAAGCATTTTGAGAAGAAATACCTGACCAAGAGGTATTATGACAAAAAAATGAAAGAGTTCTTTGAACTCAAACTGGGCAGCATGACTATTGTTGAATATGAAAGGATGTTTTTAGAATTGTTAAAGTATGCCACCTTCATCAAGGATGAGACATTAAATATTCAAATATATTTGAGTGGGCTATCATATTTCATCAGTGACAAGATCCAATATGATGATCCCAATACTTTGGAGGAAACCATAAGTAGAGCCAAGTGCTTATATGATCAACATAAGGGAAAGCCTACTTTCCAAAGAGCCTGGGAAGATAAGAAGAAGTTTAAGAGGGAATAAAGGAAGAAGGGGAACAAGACACCCTTTTTCAAAAATAGTCCTCAAGGACAGCCATATTTTAGAGAGCACATGATGGTTAAGGTAGGTGGCAAAAGGCCAAGGAAGAAACCCATTCAATGTTGGGGATTTAAAGAAGACAATAAGTATAAATATTGTCGTCACAAGAGTGACAAAGTGAGACTTGTCCACAATGTACAACAAGTAGAAACAATGGAGGACATGGGCATAAGTGTACCTAGGATCTATGCAGCCTTGGACAACAAGCAATTTGAGTTTCAATCACACCAAATTGAAGTTGAAGGTATGATAAATAGCCACTCCTTTACTATTTTAATATATTTATGAGCTTTTCATTTCTATATAGATCCTAAGGTAGTGGAAACATTTCTTTTTCCAAGAAGAAAGCATGGTAAATCTTGGTTGGTGCAATTGAATATAGGAGCCAAGAGAAAAGTTGTTGATTTGGTTAAATCATGTCCAATGGACATGAATGGGATAAGTACCAAGGAATATTTGAACATCCTTCCATTAGGTTCATATGACTGTCTAATTGGTATGGATTGGTTGGACCAACACCATGTTGTCTTAGACTGTCATAACAAGGCATTTACTTTCCTGAATGAGGAAGGGAACCCAAGAACAATCCAAGGAATTCCTAGGGCAGTTACTATCCGAGAGATCTCAACAATGCAGTTGAAGAAGTGTTACAGGAAGGGCTGGAAATTATTTACATCCCATATGGAGGAAGCACCTAAGGATAAGGTTCCAAATATGGAGGATCATGTAGCCCTGGAATATTTTGAGGATGTGTTCAAGGAGATACCAGGACTACCCCCAAAGAGAGATATTTATTTCTCTATAAATTTGATGCCTGGAGCAGCTCCAGTATCAAAGACTCCCTACAGAATGAGTACATCAGAGCTAAAGGAGCTACAAATTCATCTTGAAGAACCTTTGAAGAAGGGGTATATACACCCAAGTGTGTCACCTTGGGGTTCCCTAGTCTTATTTATGAAGAAGAAATATGGGACATTGAGATTGTGCATCGACTTCAGACAATTGAAAAAAGTGATTATAAAGAACAAATATTATTTGCCAAGGATCAATGATCTCTTTGATCAGTTAAAGGATGCAAGGATATTCTAAAAGATTGGTCTCAGGTTAGGATATCATCAAGTAAGGATCAGAGATGAAGATATCAACAAAACCACCTTTATGACAAGGTATGGTCATTGCGAGTTCACAGTGGTGCCATTTAGGTTATCAAAGGCACCAAATGTTTTCATGTGCTTAATGAATGGTGTTTTCTGGGAATATCTAGAAACGTTTGACATTGTCTTTTTGGATGACATCCTTGTATATTCCAAGTTCGAAGAAGAACATGAGCATCATTTGAGGATGGTGTTACAAGTGTTAAGAGAGCACTTGTTGTATGCCTAATTGAGCAAGTGCTCATTTTATCAAAACCAAATTCACTATTTGGGGCATATCATATACGAATAAGGGATAACAATGGACCCTGAAAAGATTGAAGCTATTAAAGGGTGGAAAACACCTAAGAATGAGACATAAGTCAGATCCTTCATGGGTATAGTTGGCTACTACAAAAGATTCATTGTAGGGTTTTTGAGAATTGCTCACCCAACCACTTCCTTGCAAAGGAAGGGGGAGAAGTTTCAATGGACAACAAAATGTGAAAAGAGCTTCCAGCAATTAAAGCAGTTGTTAACTAGTGCTCCGATTATAAGGATTGTTGATCTGAATGAAGATTTAGTGGTTTGCATAGATGCATGCAAAAAAGGATTTGGTGGAGTCCTTAGTTAGAATGGTTTTGTGATATGTTTTGAATCCAAAAAATTGAAAGAGCATGAAAGGCTCTATGCCACTCATGATTTGGAGTTGGAATCCATAGTGCATGCCTTGAATAAGTGGAGGCACTAACTCATGAGAAAGATATTTGAGCTGAGGATAGACCATAATGGTCCGAAATACTTTTTTGATCAACGAACTTTGAATGCCATGTAGAGGAGATGGTTGGAATTCCTCTGTGAGTATGAATTTTATATTAAGCACATCAAAGGAAAATACAACAAAGTGGTTGATGCACTGAACAGGAGAGTGCATGAATTGCATGCTACAACCATTAGCATGTATCAAACTGATCTTAAATACAAAATTTATGAGGCTAGAAAAGATGATTTGCAGTACATGGAGTTGGTAAAAAAATTGCAGCAAGGTAAAATGCAACAAAAAGTTGAATATTATGAATTGGGAAAAGAAGGAATTCTCTTATACATGAACATAATTTATGTACCCAATTGTCATGAATTGAGGAGTGTGATTTTGAAAGAGATGCATAATGTACCTTATGTTGGACACCCAGGATATCAGAAAATAGTTGCAGCAGTCAAGAGCCAATATTATTGGCCAAACATGAAGAAGGAGATTGCTAAGTACATTGGTAAATGTTTGGAGTGTCAAAAGGTCAAGGTTGAGCATAGACACCCAGCTAGGTTGCTGCAACCATTGCCCATTCCTGAGTGGAAGTGGGAAGTGGTGAAAACGGATTTCATCACCAAATTTCCCAGAAAAAGAAAGCAACATGATGTTATCATGGTGGTAGTGGACAAGCTTACTAAAGATGCACATTTCATTCCTATGAAGGTTACTCACAAGGAAACCAATGTTGTTGATATTTATATGAGGGAAGTAGCATGCTTGCATGGTATACCCAAGACAATTGTTTCAGACAGAGACCCAAAGTTACCTCAAAGTTCTGGAAGGGATTATTCAAAGGGTTCAAAACAAATTCTAACTTCAACACAACTCATCATCTCGATATTGATGGGAAAATATAAAGATTTAACCAAGTGATAGAGGATATGCTAAGGATGTATGTGATGTACAAACCATCTAAATGATAATATTATCTACACTTGGTAGAATTTTCCTACAACAATGGGTACCAAGCATCACCAAAGATGAGCCCATTTGAGGCACTTTATGGCAGAAAGTGCAAGACACCAATAAGTTGGGACAACCCAGTTGATAGAGTAGTGGTTGGGAAAAAATTTCTCAGGGAAATGAAAGAGAAAATGTTGAAGATAAAACATAATTTAAAAGTTGTCCAAGATAGGAAAAAAAGCTATGCTGACAAGGGAAGAACTCACAGGGAATTTAAAGTGGGTGATCATGTTATCTTGAAGATGAAGGCCAATAGAAGTTCCTTGAAGTTGGGAAACTGCCAAGTTGGCAGCCAGATATTGTGGGACATTTGAAATCCTAGAGAAGATTGGACCAGTATCTTATATGATTGCATTTCCTACATCTATGTCTATACATAATGTATTCCATGTATCATTTCTTAAGAAATATATACTTGATGCTAATCATGTTGTTGATTAGAATGTGATTCAGGTGGAGCAAGAAAGCACTTTTCAAGTGCATCCGGTATGCATTCTGGACCGAAAAATAAAAAAATATCCGGAATCGATCCATATGGATTGTAAAGGTCTAATGGACCTGGTACGGTCCTGAGGACGCAACTTGGGAGCATGAAGATGCTATGCGGGAAGAATACCCGCATTTTTGAAAATCTTGTTGTAATATGTAAATATGATGCACTAAGGACAGTGCCTAAAAAAGGAGAGGGGATTTTAATACCCCAAGGCCGAGCCCCTACTAAATTTTAATGATGTTTAATGATGTTTATGGGTTGGTGAGACAAGTGTTTATAATATGGGAGGCTTATGTGTTTATTAGTCTGAAGAGCCTAGATGCTAAGGCCAGTGAGCCTCTTTTTGTATATGTAATTATGCAGATCATTAATAAAAATACATTGTTTCATGTAGACCAACCATGAAGAAAGAGTTATGGGGGACTAAGCTCCACTAGGAAGGGAAAGAGAAGGGGGATGGGAGGCTAGGAAAAAGGGGCTAATATTGAGGGATTAACCCAAGGGAATATTATAATGTAATTCCCAAAATTCTAATTCTTGGGAAATAAACCCTGTTATCCTAAGTTTCTTTGGGGAGAGGAACAAAATCCAAGTGGAGAGGAACAAGCTCCTAGAGATCCATGTGTCATCCAAGATGCATGAAGTTTTATGTGGGAGAATCCATTATTGTGGGGGTTCACTCACCATTATTGCCATATTTCCTCACACATACACTCACCATCTTTACCCCATTCACTCACGCATGAGCATGACACAACTAGCCATTTTTTTCCATTTTCAAACCCTCTACCATCATCGAACTCTGCAATTTGCGCGCCCTGGTAGTTTTGTTGAGCCCGTACCATGCCTTACCTGATTTGGTTGTTTTCCTTAACCGTTTGAATGAGGTGATGGACAAAAGAAGCAGGTTGTGAGGCCTGTGATTTTGAAGAGGCGGGTTATCAGGCCCATAGATGGAAGAAGCGGGTTGTTAGGCATGTGAGCAAATCTCTCCAGGTGAGAGAGATTTCTGGGGAAATGATTTATCCTGGAGGAAGTCTAACAACAGATATAGAGATATGAGAATTCTTGATCCAGCCTATTGCTGAAGTCCTGCAAGGGAAGTGGTGCAGCCGATGCGCTGTGGAACAATGAAGGTGTATATTCTCGGGGTGGGACAAGCATGTGGGGGATGAGAGTCTATGAGCGATGGGCATAAGTAGGCTCCTTGGAGGGAATCCTTCTTGTTTAATTGTAAATCCTTTTGTAGTCTCAGCCTAGCGTAGGATTTCCTTTACCCTGGGTGGAGTTTAGTCCTAGCTCGGGGGTGACCCACTACTTATAGCTTGGAGCAACATGGTATAAGGTTGGGAGGTTTGTGGAAGGTTTGTACACAGTTGGTGTACTTCAATTAAAAGATAATTATCATTTCTATGTTAATATCAAATGATATGTTCAGTGCATGTCTATTATTTATGAGAATTGCATGTGCTTGTTGCATGTATGATTTATTGTTAATTCCGCATAAATCTGTGTATGAGAAGAATGTTTATATCTATTAAAATTGCATTATATATATATATATATATATATATATATATATCAGAGTTTGAAAATAGAGTAGAGGGTGTTTTTGGTAGCATGCATGGCCCTGGGATGGCTGGGTATGTTACAATATGGTATTGGAGCATGAGAGTTTTTTAAGTGGCATGAACCAGCCTGGAAGGCTGGATATGTTACACCCTCCATTCTTAGGACTTGGAAGAGTTATATTAGAACTCTCTTACCACCTTTTTCCCATGACAAAATAGAAAATTCAAATGGGAAAATAGGATTTGTTTTGGGGGAAGCACAGAGGAGAGAAAAATATAGTTTTTTCTAAAAAGAGAGAGCTTCCATACTATTTTTATGAAGAGATCATGAAATAAATCCATTAGAGCCTTGGGAAGAATAGGAGAATTGAGGAAATCATAGAAAAGATGAAGGAATCAATGTTGTGCAACTTAGAGGCCAAGTAGATTTGAAAGGAAACCTTATTCTAAGAGAAATTTGATCATAAATTATCCAAGAACTAAGAAAATGCTCCTGGAATTCAATCTAAAAATGGACAACAGTTGGAATTTCTATGCACACACTGAAGAGAACTAAAGGGAAGAGAACTTCTGAGGGATTGTTGAGTAGAGAATGAAGATTTTCCTAGGTCTTAACAAGCTTCCAACTTGGTTTATCTTTGACCTAAAGTTGGCTCTAAGTTTCAATTGTCAAACAAGGGCTTGTTGTTGTTTTATAACAACAAATTGTTCATGAACTTCTTTGTTGTTTTGTTACAGTTACATGGGCCTTTTAGGTTCTCTAGCATGTAGTTTTTTTCACCAAGATGTTATAACATATACCATAAAATATGTAACACACCTAGAGATATTTACTACTGAAATAATGTAGTTCGACTAAACACTAGCATATATGAAAATGAACACAGATATTTTTGGTCAGCATGACCCTGGATAAACCCCCCTGGGGAAAACCAGTTTGGAATATTGGTGTATATATGTGGATAATAGAAGTTGGAATAAAACAAGTACATGAAACAAATGAACCTGATACAATAGAAGCTTGTCTCAAGTTGCAACACAAGTCCAAGAGATAGAGATGCACCTTAGCATGGTGCACCCTCCTCAAAAGTTTCCCAATCCACTGAAATGAAGCACCCTTTCTCCTAGAAGCTTTGATGGAGAAACCCTTGTAAAAAAATCTGAATATGTGAGATAAATCTCCACTGAAACTGTCCTCAAATAAATTTGACCACTGTAAGACCTATGTGCTAGCTGTGTGCCCTCCTCCTAGAAAAAAACACCTCCACAAATAAATGAGGGTCTAAGCCTCCTAGATAACTCCATGAAAGGGGGCACCCAATATTTCCTCACCCAATGCTTCCATTCTCATGCTCTTTCCCTTCTCCAATCTCTCTTGGTGAACGTACAAGTGAGAATGAGCCTCTCCTTTCCCTATGCGCCTCTCTTAAGGAAACATAAGGAAACTTAAAAGTTGGGTGGATGAGATCAACTCATCCCATCTCTAATCAATGGTTGAAATCTCTCCAAAAGAATCTCAACTCAAAACCCACTTTACTCAAGTTTCCATAGTTTCACTTTATGACCAAATTTCACTTTTGACTTAAATATCCTAGGTCAAAGTCAAATTAGACATAAAGTACATGGTACATGGTACATAGTATTTCCCACTTGTGTTTAGAGGATCACAAACACAAGGGGACCACTTTCCAAGGTACCCAAATCTAAACACCTCTTACTGAGGACAGTTCCCTTCACCCCCAATTTCATCCCTACAGTGGAGATGGTTTCCTACTGGAAAATACTCGGTGAGTATGGTTGTACCCTTATGAATGAAAGTAGTCTCTGACAGATATCTTCTCAATCTGTGAGATCTATAGATGTAACTGCATATCCACCTATCCAAGATCACCTAGATCTTGGTATCAAACCAAAGATATCAACCTTGGTCTCCCACCATGGATTTCTACCTCATGGCATCTCGCCAACGGTCACTACTCATGGCATCTCAACAAATTTCACTCTCTTGTAATCTCACCAAGAGTCTCCCCCTCTTGGTATCTCACCAAGATTACATGGATCTCGACATCTCACCAAGATCCTCAACTTGGCCTCTCACCAAGTGACTTCCAGATGAGGTGGATCCTGAACCTGATATGCCCGTCTCTGTAGCCAAGGGAGGCTCAAGCTTCTGTGGTGCACTGCTTCTCCTCCTCATCAATATTTGATGCTCTGAAGCCCCTACACCAACCCTCTATCTTGACAACTCTAAAACTGAAGTTGTCCCGAGTGCACCGATCACCCCTGATGATGGTGTCCATGAAAATTGAGTCTAAGCTCCCTCAAATCACTACTATGAGTCAATAGGTCTTCCTCAAATATGTCTCCCCACCTAACGATGGATGGTGTAACAACTGAGAAATAAGTAGCGAATGCACACTCTCTTGCAAACTATGTATTGAACTTGAGCTCCTCTGTTGTTGCTACTGAATCATCCTACCGCTTCTTTTTCTTCTTCTTCTTGGGACATGACCCATATCTCCACAAGAAAATCATCTCACTGTGCTCATGTCTCTCTCCTTCCTACTACTTCTCTCTCCCTATGGCAGTCCCCCAAACTTGGGACCCTGTCGACCTCCATTGTCGGTCTTCTTCTTTCCCTTTGTCCAAAGAGAAAGATACTCATCACCCTACAATGTCTGATGTTGTCCAAAATTCTCTGATGTAATTCTAGTCTCCTCCTGAACAAAATCATCCCACAATCTCTCCTAAGTGGGCATGATCTCTCTGGAAACAATGCCATGAACAAATGGAACCCATGGTTTGGTGAAGTTGTTTAAGGCTGTCCTCACAATAGAGTCTGGGTGCACTACCTCTCCAATGGCTACAAACTCATCTCTGATCTGGGTGTATTAGCCAAGGTAATAAGAAACCAACTCATCTTTGAGCATGAAAATTCCCCTAAGTCGATCAAACATAACCATCTTCTAGTTATGGTTAGAGCTCTGGTAAAGCTTGCATAGAGATGCCCACATATCAAATGCATAGTCTTTCCCGGTAAAGTGGGGAATGATGTGATCCCTCACTACATTACACATCATCATCTTTGACTTGTTATTCCTCTTCCTAAACTCTACTAACAAGACGGTAGTAGTAGGAGGAGGAACAACAACAGGCGCCTCAACTATATCCCATAGTTTGAGGTCCTCTAAGACAAAGACAATCCTAGCCTTCCAAGGAGACCAGTTGCTAGCTCTAGCTAGCCTATCCTCCATGTGCATATGAGATGTTGGAATCACTTCCCACTGTACTCAAACTGATGCTACAAATTAAAAGGAACGTTGCCTCACTCCTATCAACACAGGTGTGAAAAGAGGAAAACGAACAATGACCCCACTCCTAGCAATATAGGTGTGAAAAGAGGTTGTGAAAAATCAGCCTCACTCCTACCAAGTAGGTGTGAAAAGAGGCTAACAAAATGTCCATCGAATGTCCTACAACTCTCCACAAAAATTCTACCAACAATCCGCCACTAAAATTTGTCAATGGTTGTCCACAAAATCTTCCCAAAAGATGTCCAGGACTGTCCACAAAATGCTGTCCAAAACTCATCAAAAATCAGCCACCAAGCTCTGATACCATGAATATTTTCCCAGGTCCTAACAAGCTACAAAATAGGTTTGTATTTGACCTCAAGTTGGCTTTAAGTTTCAACTGTAAAACAAGGGTTTGATGTTGTTTTATAACAAAAAATTGTTCAATAACTTATTTGTTGTTTTGTTAAGGTTACATAGGCCTTTTAGGTGCTCTAGCATGTAGTTTTTTTCACCAATATGTTAGCACATGCATACCATAAAATATGTAACACACCTAGAGATATTTACTGCTGAAATAATGCAATTCTAAACACTAACATACATGAAAATGAACACATGTATTTTTGGTCAACATGACCTTGGATAAAACCCCCCTGGGGAAAACCAGTTTGGAATATGAGTGTATATATGTGGAGAATAGAAGGTGGAATACAACAAGTACATGAAACAAATGAACCTGATACAATAACAACTTGTCTCAAGTTGCAACACAAGTCCAAGAGATAGAGATGCTCCCTAGCTTGGTGTGCCCACCTCACAAGTTGTCCAATCCACTGAAATGAAGCACCCTTGCTCCTGGAAGATCTGATGGATAAACCCTTTCACACAAATCTGAATATGTGACATACCTTTCCACTAATATTTTCCTCAAATAAATATGACCACTGCAAGACCTCCCTGCTAGTTGTGCGCCCTCCTCCTAGCAAGAACAACCTCCACAATTAAATGAGGGTGTAAGCTTCCTGGATACCTCCATGAAAGGGGGATCCCAAGATTTCCTCACCCAATTCTTCCATTCTCATGCTCTTTCCCTTCTCCAAACTCTCTTGGTGGAAATACAAGTGAGAATAACCCTCTCCTTTCCCTATGCGCCCCTCTTAAGGAAACATAAGGAAACCTAAAAGTTGGGTGGATGAGATCATCTCATCCCATCTCTAATTAATGGTTGATATCTCTCCAAAAGAATCTCAAATCAAAACCCACTTTACTCAAGTTTCTATAGTTTCACTTTATGTCCCTCAATTCACCCACAAAGTGAATTAATAGTCATTTTAGGCTAAAATGACCAAATTTCACTTTTGACTTAAATCTCCTAAGTCAAAGTGAAATTAGACATAAAGTACATGGTACAAAGTATTTCCCACTTGTGTTTAGAGGCTCACAAACACAAGGGGGCCACTTTCCAAGGTACCCAAATCTCAACAGAGAATGGATGTGTGGCATAGGTATTGCAAGTGCCAAAGATAGTCTAATTGAGAGATTGGTAAAATTATGCAGCAATGGGGTTTTTTGGTTGATGTTTTTATTCTTTTGGAATGGGTAGAATGATTTGAGAGATTTTTGAAATTTTTTCTTTTCCCTAGTAGTATCATAATTGATCTAGGGGTGGCATCCACAAAGGATTGACTATGGTTGGGTGGAAAAATGCTCACTCTCAGTTGGTTGTTTCAAATCTCTATTTTGGAAAAGATAAGTGTACTTTCTCTACTTTTTGTTCACGAAATTAATATTGTAGAATTATGAGTACAATGACTTCATCATTATGATTTTTTAATAAAAATTATGTAGATGATTATAATAAAATACCATATTGTTATTAATCAATTAGTTGCAAATAATGTGTAGAAAGACATTGTTAGGCTCATACATGATAATTATTTGGCATAAAGAACTATGTGAAAGAATAGTTTTTTTACCATTCAATATTTATAACTAAAGGTTATGATTTCTATATTACTCCCTAATGAGTTGCTAAAAGTTATCTTTTGAAAAGGTTGGAAATTCTGGAAACAATTTTCCTGTAGGTGCAGGTTTTGTACCTAGTTCTTTTTTGAGTGTCTATGCATTGAAAATTTATGCTTTCCTAAGTTATTTACCAAGTACTTTGAAAGAATGAAACCTATACCCATTCAAAATGGATATTATGAAAATATGTGATCCAGGTGGATCCAGATCGCTAAAAAATGAAGTTTCTCAAATACTAAAGCAAATGACACCAGCACGAAGTGCTTGACAATACCTTTCATTGGGCACAAATTTCACCTCAAACGAACATCGTACGAGGAAGATACCGTGATTAAGTTTTACGAAAAACAACGATCACTTGGCAATTTGTACTATTGACATCAACACTGACATGGAAACACAATAGACTGCCACGTGGCATGCATACATCTGTACATGATGATGTCAACATGATGATGTGGCACAAGGATAGGATTCCATGTGGAAGGATGACATCATCATCCGTACAATGGCGTGGCAGGGTGACATCAACGTCCTTGTGAGAAAGTGATGTTGTGCAGGTGACGTCGGTAGATGATGTGAAATTCTAGTTAGCTGCGACAACCAATAAGGGGTTTCCATGTGGCCCAATGAGGAGGTGCCACATGGCATCTTCTAGTGGTCAATGTGGTTTGGTGGATTCTGCCAAATCTGGCAGTTACCACTAAATCTGGTGAAATCTTACTAAATTTGGTGGAGTCTTCCTTATTTAGTCGGGGAAAAAAAGAAATGCAAATAGTACTTTTGGCATACAAATCGAGACTGTACGGAATTTTGTAGGATGAAACATTGGGATTTATGTCGAGGGGAGGTCCTGAGAGGTTGTTCAGAACCCTGTCGAGTTTATACTCTAAAGTTTCAGAATTTTTTGTAGAAGCTATTGACGATGTATGTTTATATCCTAGAGTTACAGATCTGAAAGGTTATTTCAAGAGTTGATGTAATCCTTTCTTTTGTATTTCCTTAAACATTTGAGATTAATGAAGAGAGGTCTCACTATTGGGAGTGGACCCAAAGACACAACCACGAATTCTCGTGAACTCCGTTAACAATTTTGGTGTTTTTGTTAATATTGCTCACATGAACTCTTTATTTTTACATCTCACAAATTGCTTATGAAGTTTGGATTAAACAGTTAATTTCACAAATATAAGAGTTTTAATTAAGTAAAGAATTCACATAACATTGCAAAGTGCACCGTCAAAATTAAGATCTTGGGAAAATGAAAGAGATTTGTTGTCAATGAAAAATTAGTGATTAGATTTATAACTTAAGGCTTTCAGATCAAGAGGTATCAGAGCAGGTTGACAGGTGAGGCAAAATTGCAAGTTTTAATCTAGAAGTTCAAAGGAGATCTCTTAAACAAGAAATGGCTTCACTAAGGAAGTTAGGTCCTTATGCATTTGAAGATGACTTCTTCGAGACATTTCAATGAATGAAAGCCATGGTGGAATATCTTTACCATGAAAGAGGACAACTAAGAATTCCAAAGGTTGAAGAAGGTTAATCTTCAGTGAGAGAAGAAGGAGGAGGTGAAGGTGGTGGAACTTTAGAACTTTCTTCATCATCACCATCTTCATCTACCAATGAAATAAGTGTACATTCTTCCAAGGATAAAAAGTCTAAAAAAACTCCTCATGTTTCTGATATGCCTTTATTAAAGCTTGATGTAAAATTTGATTTGCCTATGTATGATGGAGAAATTAATGCAGAGAAGTTGGATAATTGGGTTAGACAACTTGAATTCTATTGTAGGATACAAAAGATTACTGAGGACAACATGAATATCCAACTTGCTAGTCTCTGGTTGGGAGGAACAACTCTCATTTGGTGGGAGAGTAAAACTCAAGAGGATCTCACAATGGTTGGAGTACAAGGTAAAGATTCCCTTCATGCTAGTTCAAATTACAATGATGAATCTCATGATGATGAAAGAAAGAGGAATGAAATATTTCATATAAGAGTTGTATATAAACACACTAAGATAGATACATTATTTGATCCGGGTTCCCAAGTAAACTTGATATCTGAAGCACTTGTCAAAAATATGGGTCTTGAAACCAAACCACATCCAAATCCTTATCCTCTTGGTTGGGTATGTGATAAAGCAAAACTTAATGTCACCAAGAAATGTAGGGTCAGATTTTCTATTGCTTCAAAGTTGATTGATGAAGTGGATTTGGATGTTGTATCACTTGATATATGCGGTATGGTGTTGGGGAGTACTTATCTTTATGATAAAAAGATGTATTATTTCGTCATGAGAACAAATATCACCTTACTAAGGGGGGAGTGGAATATATTGTTAGAGCCCAAAACATGAGGGTAAACACAACACTTGTTAGTGCAGGACAAATGAAGAGATTCATAAAAACTAATAAGAGATATGTAGTCATGTTCGTAAGGGTGAAATATGTCGGAACATCTAACGCTTTCCAATGATGTGATCCTTCTCATACGAAAGAACTAATTGATATTGTTTCTAAGTATGATGATATTTTCTAGGAACCAGATAGATTACCTCCTAAGAGGGAAATCCAACATGAAATACATCTTCAACAAGATTCTCCTCTTCCTAATGTGGGCATGTACAAGATGTCAGTTGTAGAGATGATAGAGATCAAAAAGAAGGTACAAGGCTTGTTGGATCAAGGGGTCATCAGGCCCAACTCATCTCCTTGTGGTTCTCTGATTGTGATGGTGCCAAAGAAGGATGGAACATGGCGAATGTGTGTCGATTATTGGGCCTTCAATAAAATCACTATGAAAAATCTATACCCTCTTCCTCGTATAGATGATTTAATTGATCAATTAAAGAATGTTGTTTATTTCACTAAGTTGGATTTGCACAGTGGATACCATCATATCAAGGTTGAAGAATAGGATGCATGGAAGACTTCCTTGAAGACCAAACATGAATTTTTTGAGTGGTTAGTTATACCATTTGGGGTTTGTAATTCTCTGGAAACCTTCATGCATGTGATGAATGATGTATTTAGGCCATTTCTGGATGATTTTGTGATTGTATATTTAGAAAAAATTCTTATATTTAGTGGGACTTGGGATGAACATGTAAGGCATGTAAAGAAAGTATTGGTTACTTTGCAAAGGGAAAAGTTGTATTTAAGATTTTCCAAATGTGAATTTGGTATGACTGCACTTGTGTACTTAGGTCATATTGTAGGAGGAGGACAATTGAAAATTGATCCTTCCAAGATTGATGTAATTGTAAATTGGCCTAAGCCCAAAAGTGTAACCGAGATACAAAGATTCTTAGGTGCAGTCCAGTATTGGAGGAGATTCATTTCAAACGTATCCTTTATATCATCTCCTTTTCATGCCTTAACCAGTGTAAATAACTCTTTTCAGTGGGGAGGAAAGCAACAAAAATATTTTGACACTTTGAAAGAAAAGATCAGTATCGCACCAGTATTAGCATTGTCGAATATTCAACAACCCTTCGATATTGAGATAGATGCCAGTGAATACGCCATGGGTGCAGGATTGATGCAATATCATAAGCCTATATGTTACCACTCTAAAACTTTTAATCAAGTTGTTGTTAACTATCCTACATATGATAAAGAGGTGTATGCATTAGTTCAAAGCATAGATAAATGGAAGCACTACTTGTTAGCGAAGGAAACAATCATACATACCGATCATCAACCCTTATAGTATCTCCAAGAACAAACCAAACTGCAACAATCTCGACATTACAGATGGATGGGTTTCCTGCAACAATTTCATTTGGTAATCAAGTAAAAAAAGGGTACGAGTAACAAGGTAGTTGATATGATTTCTAGACCTCCTATTACTACTTCTATTATTTTGAAGAATGTTTCTTTATCTCATGATAGCTATGTGGAACAATATGCCATTGATGAATATTTTAAAGAAGTATATGAGAAGCTAACCCATGGTGAACAGGTAGAGAACTATTGTCTGCAGGGAAAACTACTCTACCATCTTGGAAAGCTATGTATTCCTACAAGTGAACGAGTCCATGTAATAAGAGAAGCTCACACATCTCTTGTGTCTGGGCATTTTGGGGTAGGAAAAAATATGGCTCATCTGCAGAGGTTTTGTTACTAGCCTCAGACAAAAACAATTGTAACTAAATATGTAAAGGGCTGTCAGATGTGTTCTACTTGTAAGCCCACTAATACAAAACTGGGGCTATACTCACCATTGCATGTTCCATCCCATCCATGGGAAAGTATCTCCACAGATTTTGTAGGGGGTTTACCAATGTCGAAAATGGGTCATGACTATTTGTATGTTGTAGTGGATAGGTTCAACAAGATGTGTATCTTAATGCCATGTAAAAAGCAGATCACTATTGAGAATATTGTTAATCTCTTCTTTCAGTATGTTTGGGTTCACTTTGGGTTACCCACATCCATTATATCGGATCAAGATACTTGATTCCTTGGGGATTTTTGGACAATTTTGTGGAGAATGATGGACACCAAGTTGAAGAGGAGCATTGCTTTCAATCCATAGACTAACGGACAGATAGAGGTTGTTAACCAAAAATTGGTACTTTTGCTTCAAGGCTACTGCAGCAAGCATCCCAAGTTATTGGATGAACAAATACCCTATGTACAACATGCTTACAACTGAGCCTTACATTCCTCCACTCAGTGTTCACCTTTTGAGACATGTTTTGGGTATTTACCTAAGGTTCGTTTTCACTTTATGTATGGGAGAGATTCTGATTCAAATGAATAAAAAAATAAAGACAAAGACCACAAGTTCATCCAGAGGATCCAATAGGTACACCAAGCAGTCAGGGAATAGTTGGAGAAAAGTCAAGCACAATATAAAGCTCAACATGACAAACACAGGGTTGATCATTAGTTCCAGGTTGGAGCCTAGGTATGGCTTCACATCAACAAGGAAATATTGAGGGGTGAAGGAAAGAAACTCAAGCCCATCCATTATGGACCCTTCACTATTTTGGAGAAAAGTGGTACCAATGCTTTTCGTCTATATCTTCCACTTTATATGCAGATCTACTCAGTTGTAAACATAGAGAACTTGAAACTTTTTTAGCCTCCCATGATCATGGATTAGGGTGAGGAAGTTTCAATACCTTTAGTTGATGAGTTTTCTCCCGAGTACTTGGATGAGTTAAAGGAAGATATCAACCTGGACAAAAGGACGAGGACTTCACGCATGGGTTATGTTGATTATCTTCGAGTAGGATTAAAATGCACACATCCAAGCAAGGCAAAGTAGATTGAGAAGGACAAGGTGAGGGAACTCTTCCCTCACTTATATGTTGATTGATGAAAGATTTTGGTGGTCCAAAAAGATCTTAGTGGGAAAGCGTGATCCAAAAGGATCAAGAGAATACTAAGGACAACTCAGAATTCATAGAAGCAACTTAGGAAGCTCAGAATGGCCTCAACAGACAGAGAAAGGGAAAAAATCAAATTCCTCAAAACTTAGTTAAATTGGCATCATCGCGAAGAGCACGTCACAAGATTTCCAACGGTGTAAACGGCTCGTCAAACAAAGTTACGGATCAAAAGATATTCATGGTCAATGTTTTGGTCAACCTAACCCAGCCAGTAGGGATGATTCAGCATCCGTACTACTGACGTCAACATCAGTACAAATGATTTCATCATACATATAGTGTACATGGAACATGCATAAGGAAACACGTGTCATGTTGACATCATCATGGTGACATGGCAACACCAAAGCCTGCCACGTGTCACTCATTTTCAACATTTTTGGGTTAGTCTGTGGACCAATGAAAAAGCGCCACGTGGTAGTTCGTACAACCATATGGAAGACTGTACAGGACATGGCAGGTAGCTATGAAAGTGGTTGGTTGCCACAAGTCCAAATCATGGGCTACCACATGGCAGTGGGTAAATGCCCAATTAGGGCCCAAAACCGGATTTTTAAAAATATAAAAAAATGAGCCCGTCAAATCTAGCGGAGCCCCGCCAAATATGGCGGCCAAAATACAAGCTTCAATGAATCCAAAAAACACTCCAAAATTGGCGAAGTTCCAATCCATATATATATACATTGTTATAAAAATATCCCAAAAGGGGAGGCCTACGGGCTCCACCCCGAGACCTCCCCCTATCCAACGCCTTAATAGTAACATTTGCCACCATTGGGCCAACAGACTCCATTGGTTAGTCCACCCCACTTTTTTCTTAAATGATAAGTCTACCAACATACAAGAAGGAGGGCACTCGACAGTACGACTGGGCACAGATTTCGAGACGCAGTACATAGAATTAATTGCAGGGAGAAGGAACGAAAACCGAGATGAGATTTCTCAAGGGCCTGGGAGTTCCAGAGTCGGATTGAGGCATGGAGACAATCATTTTTTGAGTAATTCGATGCCAATAATTCAATGGTGATGTATTTTTCCTGATCTGAGAAAAGATTCCGCAGCTTAATTCCAGAATGAGTTGTACTTATGTATTTTGCCAAATTCTTTTGCTGAGTTACTAAAAGGGCCTACCCATTTGAGAGAAGGACCCAAAGACGTAGTCCACCAAGGATGAACTCTGTTATCAAGTTTTGTGTTCATATTTGATGCTTATGTCTCTTCATTATTGAGATTTTCCTTCTTTATTGTGCACTTTAATTTATGGTCATTTAGTACAATTCTTTATAAGTCACTTCGATGAAAAGATCTCAGATCATGGATGAAAGCCTGGAAGACTCCCAAGGAAAAATGTGCCTATCTTGCGGTTCTACAACTTGTTGTATAGGTTGGGGAAGGATAACATGGTGAAGATTCACAATGTGTTAAGAAGGCATATCACTAGAAGGCATGGGAGAGGATTTAGTTGAGGAATTGTTGGGATGTTGATATATGTGGCTGTGTTCCATTTGTGACAGTCTAGCTATGGAGTGGTTTCATGAAATATTGTTATGTCTGGTGTAAAGAATACTAGGTAAGTATGAGTATGTAAAATGTTTTCCATGAACGAATGAGTGGGGCTGTGTAGAGTATTTTAATTAGTGATGAGAGGAAAATTTCATTTAGGATAGCCCCAACTATAGAGATAAGTGTGGAATATGATAACCCTCCCGTTGAAGAGAATGTTGTGCATCCTTTTGAAAGGAAGTGATAGGTTCCAAAAGATGTGTCGATTACTATGAAATATTGTGTATCACTTCAACAACACTGAAGTGTGTTCCATAATGTATTGTTTGAATGAATAAATCTAAGCCTTCCTGGCTAATAGTGCACTAAACTTTCTTGGTTCATCGACAATTGGGTGTGAAAAGTGTTGAAGTGGCATAATTTAGGATTTTCTCCTCATATTCCAGATTCTATGTGAACAATATTGTAGTGGTTGGTGAATGTGGTTGGTCATAAACTATCATAGAATGTATCCACAACTTGATAGATATTGTATCATAATCAAGAATTCTGTAGTCAAAATATTTCATCTACTAGAACTATTATGCATTTTCTATGACGTGTCGATGAGAGGTATAATTTTTTTTTCCATGATTCTTTTCCATGAGTGTAGATGTAATATTCTGACTATTGGAAAAGCTATGACCAGATATATACCTCATTAACTAATCTAGCCATCTCTCTAAAGCTTTTGTGTCTATTTTTTCTTCAAATACAGGGGTATCAAAATTATCTTTTACCTTGAAGGGTATCATTCCTCCAAAAGCATTGATTATTGAATGTGACTTTGTTGCAGTTAGGATTTGTTGTAGGATTTGGGAAAAATGATCCATCATCTCATTCCTTTGTTGCTTGAGGGATTCCTATAGAAAAACCTTGATAACATCTCCTATGCAATCATTTTCATTTCCTTCTCCATGTGAAGCCACTTCAGATGGAGAGGAAGGTTTTATAAAGGCACGACTAGATCTAGGTCCAACATCATATATTCCCTAACCTTGTGGGTAAATGCACAAAAAAGTAACAAATAGCATATTTCTTTAATACCACTAATTCAAATCATTTTGAGAATGAAATGAAAAAAACACATAATAATCGAAATTGTTTGTCGGATAATCCATAGTAGTTGTCATTGTCATCGACGTTTCGAGTCTGAATCGGGATTCATCATCATGACTAATTGTCAATTGATAGCTTGTTGATCTCGATCAATTAATAGTTAATATGAAGGATGTTTTTAAAAATGTAACCTAGGTCGGCTGTCTAGAAACCTAATCTACAGAGTTTTAAACAAAAATTAAAATTAAACTAAAAAATAAATAATAATATAAATTGTAAAATTATTAATAGTGTTTTTTATTATATATTGTATAAATATAAGTTTTTTAATTTTT
>JZKD02S1917100.1:50771-65434 GCA_000966675.3 Picea glauca
TTTCATCTGTCAAAGTAAATATGCAAAAGATGTTTTAAAAAGTTTTAGAATGATAAATTGTAGTCCAGTTTCTACACCTGTGGCAGTTGGCACAAAACTAAGTAGAGAACAAAATGAGATGGATTTTGATTCAACCATATTCAAAAAATTGGTTGGAAGTTTGATGTATCTCACCGCAACTAGGCCAGATATAATGTATGGACTCAGTTTGATCTCTAGATTCATGGACACACCAAAGAATTCACATTGACAAGCGGGAAAAAGGTTATTAAGATATATTGCAGGAACTATGAATCATGACATACTGTATTCTACTTCAAATAATTTGCAGTCGGTTGGATACATAGATAGCGATTTTGCAGGAAGCATTGATGACAGAAAGAACACATCTGGATATGTATTTCATCTTGGAATGGGAGTTATGGCATGGGCATCAAAGAAGCAACCAATAGTGACAATCTCATTAGCAGAAGCATAGTATGTAGCAGGTACATCAACAACATGTCAAGCAGAAGCATAATATGTAGCAGGTACATAAACAACATGTCAAGCAGAAGCATAGTATGTAGCAGGTACATCAACAACATGTCAAGAAGTTTGGATGCGAAGAATATTAAAGGATTTAATGCATAATCAAGAGGATCCTACTACAATTTATTGTGACAACAAGTTCACCATTGCACTATCAAAGAATCATGTTTTTCACAAGAGGAAAAAGCATATTGACATGAGATATCACTTCATTCGAGAACTTGTCAACAATGGAGAACTCATCCACCGGGGCTTCCTCTGCCTTCAGACAATTCCATCACTGTCATTCCCACCAACACTCCAGCCTCCACGCTTCGTGAATGCTTTGGATCTTTGGGATCCTTCCATAACCTCTATAAAAGCGAGGTGATGTAACCATTTCATCAAGCAAGCAATAAAATTCGTTTGTGTGTTAGTTTGTGTGTTCCTTTGCTTCTGCCCACATAGAAGTGAATAATCTTAGAAAGGAATAGGGTGATACAACTCTAGTAGGAAATGCGTGCTTGAAAATTTAACAAACTAAAATCCAGAGGGAACAACGTATGGCCGCAGTAGCATTTGTACAATGCAAACTTGTAAAACCCAGATAACATTTAATGTATAGCCTGATGCAGATCTTCAAATTACTTCGATATAACTTATTCAGACTCGGACCGTCGAAGAAACTTAAGATCAGGCACTTCAAGGATTGTTAATGGTCCACCCACAGGCTGGCAGGGATTTTCCGACACATCGGCCAGCTTCTCCACCACCTTCAGCATACTCTCCTTGTCGGATTGCACGATATAGAAATAATAAAACAACGAATAAAATCCGACAATCTTAACGACCCTCATCATCCTTTCCATCGTTTCTGTGGACGGCCTCCTTAACTGTAGAGAAAATCGCCAGGCGGTTCCGATATCGACATAGGCCCTCATGAAGCGAACCAGGCCACCGATGCTCGAAGGATATATGGTGAAAAATGGCTGCCTGAATGACATATCGAAGAAAATGTCGAGGTCATCCACAGTGAACGAATAGGTCACCTTGTCGTCCTCGGCGGTCGCCATGGAAACGGCCTGTCGGATTTCAATATGGTCATTCGACAGAATCTGGAGGCAGAAAGTGTCGATTTCATGGAGAGAAATATTTAAATCCCCTTGAACAACTTCTATGAAATCTAAATCGGTTTCGGATTCAGAATCGTCTTCGGATTCGTGATAGCGTTCCCTCTTCGGCCACGGAGGTTGTAATTCGAAGGGCATATGGCTATAATACGTTATGTCGGTTAAGTAGCGCACAAAGGCTTCAAAGCTTATGACGGAGCCAGGGCCTCTCACAGTGAAAGACTTACCTCGACTTTCGACATAATTGTCTGACAAAAAGTCGGATGTCTGTTCGTCTTCTTCTTCGTAATAAGTTCCGACATCGGAGTATTTGAGAAGACTAGAGAAATATTTATCGGTCGGGCAATTGGTTTCATCAACATGGTAGTACTCTTGCTCGTGGACATGGAGCCCAAGTTGGAACTTCTCTGGCAACCTGTAATCGAGCAACGCGCTATGAAAAGTGCAGACTACGGGCAAGGATACCTCGGGCCTCATGGAATGCAAAGCGTTGTTGATTATCATGTCTTTGAGATATTTGAATCCCATGGAGAAAACAAAATTCAGTACATCATTGACATCGATCGATTTTCGAATCATGCATCGCTTTCTGTATACCCAGAAGAGTATTTCTCTCCCGATGGCAGGGTTACATCGGTGTAGGTTTGAAGTTAGGTCGTTTAATAGATACTGCATCATGCTTTCGAGCTCCTTGTCGGAAATCTGCTTGTTTTCACTTCGGCAAAACAACTGACATACTCTTTCGAGGTACGATTTCATTCTGTCGAGATGGAAATGGAAGACGAATATATTTCCTTTTTCTGAATGAAATCTCATCTCGCCATCGCAGGGTTTTTTTGCACCTTTGTCTCTATGGCTGACGATGTACCTGGGGATCAGATAATGGTTCACGAAGTCTGTATGCCGTTCACAAGGTTTGACGAAGTCTCTGTGCCGTGCGCGGCCTGTCATCGTGGTAGATAGATGATTAATGGAGATCTGATTTGCGGGGCTTCTGATTTGGATTTCAGAAATCATTGCCATGCTCGTAGGGTTTTACAAGAGACGCTAATAAGAGACGCGACCTTTCCTTATCTCAATTCAGTGATGCTCCTATCGATTTGTTATAGGCTCTCAAAGTACATTAACAATTAAACATGTTATAGAGCGTTAGTTAATGTATGAATTGCCAAGCATGTGTAAAAAGAAAAAGAAAAACCAAAACCAAGCATGTGTAAAAAATTAGTCCTCAGAAATTAGCCGTTAGGAAAGACAATGAGAGATGATCACAGGTCATAATTTCTTTGTGGAGAATCTAGGTCTCTTCTTCTTTCAGAATGGACTCTGTAACCTCCATATTCTGACCTACTGCTCTTGCTTGGCCTCCCATGAATAAAATGGACTTGACCTATTTCTCTTGCTTGGCCTGCCATGAATCTCATGATAATGGATGTCCAACATGATGCAGAAGAATAACAGATTAAAAACTAAGATGTTATTAATAATAATAATCTACTTTTAAGATACTAAATACCAACTTGGTGTATGAGACTCCTTGTTGTTTTACACTACCTTTTTGGATTTGAACTTGTAACCTTTTAAGAGGAAATACATCTTCTTAACCATTAAACCCACTCAATAAATACAAATATAGTCAATAGGGGTTGTCTAATTGTTCTAAGAAATGGTTTTTTTCTTCGAAATAAGATGATATAAATTTGCATAAAAACACTATTTTTTGTTGTTTAAAATCCATTTCAGAAATAGATTCAGCATGTTGAAAAACCTCTAGAATATATGAATCTAGAAATTTCTTGACTAATTTCGAGCAAATATTCTCAAAAAATATAACCAAAAAATAATAATTTCATAAAACATTTATACTACTAGTTAATTCAGAAAGCTAGTCAATACAGAAAGTTTTATGACTAGCATAGCCGCTAACTCGCGGCTGAGAATGCCGAAAGGTATCGGCTGAGAATGCCGAAAGATATCGACGCTCAAAAATGAAACGCTCGATGGGTCGGCCAGCCATTGAATATGAAACGCGTGGACAGCTGAGCAGTTGAGGAGGAAGTTGAAGTAGTGTCGTTAATAATCCAAATGTGACAATTATATGGTGCTACAGTAATTTCTTAATATGATTAGGTAAATGTTAAAAAGTAAACAGGTTAACGGATGCATTCAAAAATACAAGTTATGAAGAGTAAATCACATTCATTGATTTGGGAGGATGACTAAGAATATGCCAACATCTTCAATTGTTAGCCATCAGATTATAATTTTAGATTAAAATGTCATTAATCGTGCCCATTGCCAATAAGTATACACCTTTCGGCGTAAAAATATAAATACTTATAATAAAAATCATAAAATCACTGAACCTCTTTCTGAAAATATAAATACTTATAATAAAAATCATGGAATCACTGAATACTTTCACATGCCTTTGTGCTTATTGTTTTACACTGCAAACATTTTTGAGCTATCTGTATATAAATAAAAATCATCGAATCACTGAACCTCACCCACCTACATATGCCTTTGTGCTTATTGTTTTACACTGGCAAACATTTTTGAGCTATCTGTATATAACTCCAACAATATGGCATGCCTCTGTGCTTATCGTTTTAACAATGTTATACTTGTTTGAGCAATCTATATAAAACTCTAGCAATATGTTGAAAGGAACGTGTGATTTGAAAAATGAAGACCGTCGGTGGCTGTGAATCTGTAAATCACTGATGTCAATCTCCCGATCATCATGGCTGTCTCGTCCTTGGGTTGGCTTTCTATATTGTGTTCGTAATTGACTGAGGGAGACCCCCTAAATTAAAGCTCATTTCGTTCAAATTTGACTAACAAGCAAAAAAACATGTACTTTTATTCTTTTCTTTTGTGTCACCGATTTACTATCCAATCTTGTGGATCGTATTACACAATATTTCACTTTATAAATAGAAGTGGACTTTATCTCACATATTAAACGAATCATCAAATCGTCACCAACCATCTAAAATATCGGTAAGGTAAGGCAAGTAATAACTAGCATGCTAGCTTAATTGGTATATACACCATTGGAGATATCTTGGCCTATACACCACTTGGGTGATCCGAATATTGTTTAATGTCCTTCCTCCTCTCTTCTACTAATTCCACAGAGATTTGTTTATTAAATATAGTTAAAAATTGTTTACGATAGTCAACATTTTTCTTTAAAATTATGATAGGTGGTAATGAAAGTATCAAAATCGTTAGGCTATATCATTTTGAAATTCCAACCTTAATTATCATATGTGTTTTTTTTTCTTTAACTTAATTCTAGTGAGAATTTGCAGATTTTGAATCCACTCAAATACCTGTAATTATTACTTAAATAATGCAAATTGATATTTAAACAATTTTTAATCTACCAAATTCTTAAAAAGGAGAAAAGATTTGAATACCCCGTATGAAATGCTCTCAGAACTTCATTAATACCAAGAAACCACTACATCTCCTTTGCAAATTCTTCAAGTTGTTTGTACTATGTTAGCTCGGACCTTTTATTAAAGAAAAAGTAATGTTTGTCACAATCCATATACATTCCCTATCAGCAAGTTGTTCGACAACACAGGTATTCCAACAGAGGACGAACACCTTCAGTAACCGCTCACACAACCAGATCAAAGATAAAACACCAATGTTTTGACGTGGTAAAACCCTACGTGGAAACACCCATGGCCTCAACCAACACGGCTAGTTTATTAATGCAAAAGAAAAAGATTATAGAGATATTTTACAAGAGATTTTGTCATAATCGATCATCGACAAATGACCCTCCATGTTCTTTAAAGAGAGATCATGGACCAATCGAGTGTTAAGCCACAGATAAATGTCCATTAAGATCGAGGAAGAAAAGAAAAAATATTGTGCAAGAAGAGGAGGGACCTGGAGCCGAAAGAAACATCCACGACCTCTCCCTCAAGGATATGGAACTCGAGATTGACATCGAAAAAGTATTCCCCAACGCTGATCAGCCAGAGGACACGACTCATCAGAATCCTCTGATGGAAATAATTGAGAGTGAGACCTTCGATGAAGAAGAGTCTTTTGTATTTCAAAGAATTGTTTTTTACAACGAATCCAAAAATTTAACTATTGAGAAAAGAGATGTAAAGAATAAAAAGGGGAAATCTCGTTCAGAGGTTAACCTACAAACATGCGGTCTTCCCAAATTTTCCAAATTCACCGAGCAATTGGAGATGCTTTAGACAATTCTATTGGATGCCTTGAAGCATAGAACATCAAGTTAAAGGAAAGAGTCAAAGAATTGGAAGAATATTTAATTCCTCTTCCAGTACTTGCTAGTCCTTTAGAAATTATTAGGCCTACCACACTTGCAACTAAACTAAAAGTATCTTCAAGCCTTCTCAAATCATCCAGGGGTTATGTGGAGAAGAAAATTAAGAAAAGAATGGAATTAATTACAGAGGCTTGGGAGATGTCAAAGAACATGGTCTATTTTGGAATGAGGGCACATGCCTTCCATGAATATTTACAGGTGGATTTGAAAAATAAAGAAGGTTTTTACCTTGACACGGTTGTACCCTTCGGTTTTAAAGTTACCAATATGACAGAGTTGAGAAGAAGAGAGGAGGATATCCCTTCTCTGAACCGGATAAAACAATTGAACGCATGTTGGAAAGAAAATGTTAAAAACTTGAATATCATTGTCCAAGCATGCAACCAAGCCATAACAAGGAGAGAAGAATTATTCAAAAGGTTGACTGAGATAGACCTAACCGGGAGCACCAATGAGGTCTAAGACCCCAAATTGATTCTCAACTCGTTGTTCCTAACCAAGAAATCCTTTGACGAAAAATTTGAGATCTTTAAAGGGTTATCATTTGAAAAGTTCTATCAAATTCTTGAGTATAATGAAGATGATGTAGATAACTCGCTAGTGGATTATTCAGTAAAAAATCAAGATATTGAAGAATCTTCGCGTAATATTTCCATTGATCTAAGGGACTTGGAGGAAGAGATTTTCAATATAAAAATCCCGCATGAAATAAACGTGGCACCAATGAGAAGCTATATCGAAGAGTGGTTTAAAAAATCTATTGACAAATTGACCGATGAAGGGAAAAAGGCAGTTGAGACGGTTCCTGTAACTGTCAATGAAAGAAATAAAAGGACATCAACAAGAAAGTGACAAGAGAGAGATACCATCATATTAAGTTCATACTGATCACATCCTTCTTTCTTTATCAAGTCCTTCATCCAATTACTCCACCTCTTTAAATAGAAAGGTTTAACCGAAGACTGATAATTTCTTTTTTCTTCTTACTGGGTCTTATTGTCTTCTACCTCCCACTTTCTTCCTTCTACAAACTTCATTCTTATATATTTTTTCTTTATGGTCCATGAGAGCCCCAATCCCAGTCTTTATGACAAACACATTTAAATTTCAGAGAATATGTAATAAACTATATATTTTTTAGAAATTTCAAGAGAGATATTTTGGGAACAATCTCGACTATACTTTGTAACCCATTTTTATGAATATAAAGTATTTGAGGTTGATCTATCATTATATTTGTTTGAGTCTCCCACGTATAACTTTGTCAAAGTTCTCTTATGCATGCAAATCATTTTCTTTTATTTTTTTATGTGATCAGAAATCTTTAGACCAACTATGATGGATGTGAGGAAATTTTGTTTATTTAATTTAAATCTGTGAATGTGTGTGGTTCCTGGTCCATTCTCAGGAACTTTCTTTAAAGAAGATAAACACATTTTTTGTCTTTGCATCTTTATCTTTTCTTTGATTACCACGACGAACTTCTCTAAAAGTCCCACATTCTGAAGACCTAGAGTCTCGCGAAATTCATAACAGAGGAGTACCACCTCTATGAAAATGCAGGTAAATTTATATCCCCGCGAGGTTGTTGTTTTGGTCCTAACAGATTCAAGCGTCAAAATTTTTGGCGACCATACTAGGGACATGAACTGAAAATTCGAAACCTGGCCCAGCGCTTGTGAAAGAATATATGACTTTACCCCAGGGTAATCAGCCCCATTTGGAAATTGGATTAAATAATCAACGAAGCATTTTACACCAATTGTACAATCTAGTAATAACAACAGCCCAAAATCGAGAAGAGTTAGAAAGGTCTTGGAAGATATTAGTCCAAGAAGAAGAAAGATAAATCCTTTGAAGACAGAGGATAGAAGAACGACAAGATCGAAGAAATCAAAGGCTAGCTAGAGCAACACAATAACAAGGTCGAGATCGAATCTCGATGAATACAAGGGACCCATTACCAGAGGTAAAAGTAAGAAATTCTCTATCCTTGAAGTGAAAAGTCTAGCACTAAAGTCTCCCCAGACATGGCAGCAAGAGATGAACAACCCCAAGATGAGCATCATGAGGAGAGACAAGGAGGTGGAAGAGATGCTGCAAGAAATCAAGGAATCCCAGTGTTTGGAAATAGAAGGAGGGTAAGAGATTCCCCTCTTAATCTTATAGGTAAACAACATGAGCTCCACGTTCTCCCTAAGGGCACCTTAAAGGAATTTTATGGAGACAGAAAAATCGATGCAAAGAGGCATCTGCACTTATTTCTTGGCGTTTGTGACTTTCACCTAGTTGAATATGACAACATCATGGTGATTTTATTTATGAAAACCTTATCAGAAAGAGCTTATGAATGATATACAATGTTTCCCATAGATCCATTCACTCATTTAACGACCTCAAAGTTATGTTCCTAACTATGTTTTCCCCTCCAATTGCTTACCATACCCTCCTCACTGACTTCACCCAGATTGGGTTAAGGAAGAACGAAAGGATACAATATTTTAATCTCAGGTTCAATAAGACCTTGAGTAGAATTCTAGAAGATAAAAAACTAAATGACCCGATCATTCTCGGTCGTTATAAGAATGCAATGCCCCCAAATGTAAAATATGCCATCAGAACATCCCAAATGGATACTTCGGAGGACGCAATGACTAAGGCCACTGAGATGGAAGAAATTATGATTGAGACGAGTTTTGATCCCGAAATTATACTGGGAAGAGTACAAAGTTAGATGGGGGTATTAAATATTGATAATCAAGGAGCTTCCAACTCAAGAAATAACGAAGAATTCAAAACTCGAGCAGCTCAGAATCAACCGGCGGGAGGATGATTTTTCAAAGGAACCATACCTGACTTAAAGGTTAACCCTGTGGCGACACAGGAAACTAAGCAAAGAATTGAAATTTCACAAATGAATAGAACCATCAAAAAAATGTGGAACAAGATAGCTAGACTGAGAATGAGAGATGATTACATGCTAAACCCAGGAATGTCAGTCCCTGAGCAAAGGAGGAACCCTCCCCCTGAAAACACAGTGAGGTTTGAGGATAGTGATAACCCACATAGACCAAATGTTCCCAGACAACCTACTCTAAACGCAGTTGTTCTGGATGATGTCTATGACGAGCAATTAATTGAGCAAGAAAAGTATTACTTACCTGATGAAAACTATGAAATTGTGCAGATGGACAAATGCGAGACGTCCATGTATATATTTGGAGAGGGTGAAAAACGATCCTAACTCTCAAGAAAACATCATCCAGACAAGAGGGTTTGTAAATAGCCCAAATAATAAAGGAGACTCTGATAAGGAAAAAGAAAAAGAAAAAGAAAAAGAAAAAACAAATGAAAAAGTGTCAAATGAGAAAGTGACGGATGGAAATGGAACCAAAAGGAAACACCTCGCGTCAAGCTCCACTCAAATGATGTATAATTTCGTGGAGGACCTAAATAAATTGAGGATAACTCTGCCTTTTACAAAAGTGGTGAAAATTCCTCAGCAAAGACAAAACATTTTTAAGTTGTTGGATGATCCATCAGAAAGAGATGAAGCTGTCGTTACCAGTCCAAAACAGAGCCAAAGCTCGTCAACTGCCAAGCTGAGAGGTAAAATTCCTCCCTTCTACATTTCAATTGAAAATCATGATTTTGCATTACATAATTGTTACTTGCATGATAAATAATATAATTCCGCTTGTGGCCATGGAGTCATTGGGCATGAGTTTCACTAAGTATTATGAAACCGATGAGAGCATATATGCAATTGATTCTAGAAAAGTGCCAACGTACGGAGAAATAAAGGATTGTTATGCTTGGATTACAGCATCCCCCCATATCATTACAATTTTCAATATTATTGTGGTAGACCTTCCTACAACATACGAAGTTGTGCTAGGAAGAGACTGGATGTCCATGATTGGTGGATATATAATGAATTACGGAAGTTGTATGCTGCTACCAGGAAAGGAGGGAGCGATGATCAAAGTACCCCATGAAACTGTAAAACCATTCTCTTTCAAGAAGGAGGACAATTAATTAATGGAATATTATATAGATGTCAGTATTGGAAACTATGTTATCCTAGACATGGAGCACAATGAAATCCTAGACCAAGTTCAAGGATTGGGGAACCAATAATGTTTGTTTGAAGGCTACTAGAGGATGTCATTCGATGGAGCTTGTTCTAAATCTAGGAACGAAGTTGGAATTGTTCTTTTGAATCCAAATAAGACTATGCATCCCCGTGTTGTAAGACTAGAGTTTTCATGCACAAATAACGAGGCATCATATGAAGCTTTGATCCAGGGGATGACCCTTCCATAGGAAATGAAAATAGAACATCTCGTTGTGATTGGAGACTTAGATTTGGTCATCAATCAGGTTACACAAAGGTACAAAATAAAAAAGGAAAGATTTAAGTTGTATTTCAAAAGAGTTAACGAACTGATGGAATCTTTCAGCTCCTTCAACATTGCATTCATTCCAAGGGACAAGAATCACAAGTCTGATTCACTAGTATTGGCGGCATCATTATCAAACCCAGACAATGTCCAAAGCACAACATCTTTCCAGGTAGAAAGAGCTTTTTGACCATCTGTGCTCGATAATGTGGAGTACTTACAAGTGTTTGAGAACGATGAGGAGTTCGATTTTTTTTTGTTAAACGATGATGATGAAGAAGATGATAACTCGTATGTCGTCCCAAAATATTGTATACAGGCTGAATATTTGTTTACAAGAGACGATCATGCCAAGAATCTCCTTGAAGAAGTTTCAATTCAAAAAGTGCAAGAAACGAGAAAAGTCAATATTGGAATGGACAAGTCCCCGAAATATGTCAACTTGGGAGTTGATTGTACCACTAAAGAGGTTGATCAATATGTTTCCTTATTCAAAGAATATATTGATGTGTTCTCTTGTACCTATGATGATTTGAAAGCCTACGATAAAACTATATTCCAACATATCATTCCTTTAAGGGAAGAAGCGAAACCAGTGAAACAAAAAATAAGGATGAGGAATCCCAAGCTAAAACCTCTGGTAAAAATCGAATTGGAGAAGTTGAAGAAGGCAGGGATAATTTATCCCATCATACATTCAGACTAGCTTTCAAATATAGTGATTGTAAGGAAAAAAAATTGGGGAAATATGGATGTGTATTGACTTTAGAGACCTTAACAAAGAAAGCATAAAATATAATTTTCCTTTGCCTAACATGGAGTTTCTTTTAAAAAAAGTTACTAAATCGTCCTGCATGTTCATGTTGGATGGTTTCTCTAGATATAAACAGGTCTTGGTGGCTGAGGAAGATACGGAAAAGACAACATTTATTACACCATGGGAGACATATGCATATGCTAGAATTCCCTTCGGTTTGAAGAATGTTGGAGCCACATTCCAAAGGGCCATGGACCATGCGTTCAGCGAGTTGATAGGAAATTTTATGGAATACTACCAAGATCAATTGATGATGCATTTAAAAAAAAGGGAGGATCATATCCATCATTTAAGAAAGGCTTTTAAAAGATGTAGATTATACGATGTTTCTCTGAATCCAAAGAAATTCTTGTTCGCTGTGACTCAAGGAAAGTTGTTGGGCCATATTGTATGCAAGGAAGGGATTTACATAGATCCAGAAAGTGTTAAAGAAATAAAATATCTCAACCCCCCAACATCCAAGAAGGGAGTCCAGTCAATCTTGGGAAAAATCAATTTTGTATGAAGATTTGTTCCTAACTATGCAACCATCGTAAAGTCGACCAATCTATTGCTGAAAAAGGAGAAGAGGTTCAAATGGACAACATATACTTAGGAATCGTTCAACAATATCAAAGGAGAAATCATGACTACTCTTGTCCTCATCAGTCCGGACTTCCAAAGAGACTTCATTATCTATTCATTTGCTATAGAGACAAATGTTGCATCCGTTCTCACTCAGAAAAATAACAACGGAGAAGAACTCCCGATAAGTTTTATGAGTAAAAACCTACATGACTATGAGTTGAGGTATTCAGAACTCGAGAAGAAAGCCTTGGATCTTGTAAAAGTAGTAGTGCACTTTCAAACATATATATTAAAATCCCATGTTATAGCTTATGTTCTCTCATCACCAGTGAATATGTGTCTAAATCAACATTTGAGAGAAGGAAAATGGGCTAACTAGTTGGAAAAGATACAAGAATATGATATCGATATTAAACCTATAAAGGCAATCAAAGGACAAGGTTTATGCAAGCTTATCACGAATGGGGACTCGGTCAATGGGATGATTTCAATCTCAGTCGGAGAACCATTAGTTGATTCAAAATGGTACAGAGATATTATATTCTACTTAAGGTCCGAGCAATTTCTTGTCACCATGAACCCCAAGGAGTGAAGGACACTGAAGATGAATGCAGACCAATACGTGATGATTGATGACATATTGTTCAAAATAAATTTTGATGGTATACTACTAAGATGCATCGATGAAAATCAAGCCCAATAACTAATGAGAGAATTCCACGAGGGAATATGTGGTGGACACTTTGCACCTACTACAACCGCCCACAAAACAATGAGAGCGGTATTTTACTAGCCATCAATATTCATAGATTCATATTCCACAATAAGGAAGTGTTTTCCATGCCAACAGTTTTCAGGAAAAATGAAGAAATCTGCGATGCCTTTGCAGCCTATTGTGGTAGAACAATCATTTTCCCAATAAGGACTCGATGTTGTTGGGTCGATTAATCCAAAATCTAGCAAGGGGCATATGTACATTCTAACAACTATCGATTATTTCACGAAATGGTTGGAAGTGGTTGCGCTAAAGAAGGATGATGCTGAAGAAATGATCAAATTCCTCAAAGACAACATTCTTTCGAGATTTGGTGTCCCTGATAAATTTATCATAGACAATGGTTCGATATTCATTGGGTCAAAGTTCACAAAGTTTTGCGGAAAATATGGAATCATCATGGGCCAGTCATTGAATTATTATCCGCAAGGTAATGGCCTTGATGAATCCACAAGCAAAACACTTGTGCAGATATTGAAGAAAACTGTTGATAGAAACCAAAGGAATTGACATATGAATCTGACGGATGCGTTATGGAAAAGTAGAACAAACCCAAAGGATAGCATAGGGATGTCTCCATATCTATTGGTTTATGGGAAAGAGGCGAAAAATGTTGATTAATCTCGAGTTCAACGCATTAATATCTGTGGTTAATACCGAGGATACAAATGACAATTCACCCATATAGAGGAGAATCAACCAGTTGTTGAAGTTGGAAGAGGAACGAAAAAAATCCCTGGCTCAAACTTCTCAAACGCAACAGATCATCAAAAGATATTTTGATCAGAACACAACTGTGAAGAACTTCTAGAAGGGAGAGATGGTGTTACTTTGGAACAAGGCCAAGGATAATTCGTCCATGCATACAAAGTTTGAAGCACTCTGGATTGGACCATATGTTGTCGAGAAGATATTGGGTTTTAACTACTATATGCTCGAAGACATGAAGGGAAAAATATTAATGCTTCATGTCAACGGGAAACATTTGAAAGGTTTTTTCTCCTAAGACTTTTTCATTCTCATTGTACACAATTTTATTTTTTGTTCAATTGTATATTCTTACTCTGACTCCATAGCCAAATTAGAAGAAGCACCTAGTCACGAGAGATTCTGGATTCTTGAAAAACCACATGGGGTTATCATCCCATAGTCGGAGCCTATTTTTAAGATCAATTCTTGCTTCCAAAATTTCCCTCCCCTTTTCGATTTTCCCAACTTCTTTTCTCCCTTTATTTTCCCTCTTCTATACTTACCCATTTTCCCCTTTTCCTTTTTTCCCTTCTACTCTCCCTTTCGCATTCTATACTTACTCATTTTTTTCAAAAATATAGATTCTCGAGTTGGAGGAATGAGGACCCTCATATCCATCCACACCCTTAGATCATGAGTCCGACTGATCATTGTGCTATCCTATACTTATCTGATTTTTCAATCGCAGGTTCCCGGGTTGGTGGGGTTGAATTCTTGCACCCCATGTTCTGTGATATACATTTTGCATCCAAAAGATCCGCGATCTACATTTTGACAATTGGAACCCCCCAGCTCATAAGTATCTCATATCTCCTTTGTTAGGTTCGACCGACCACGTTTCAACACTTAGCCATTTTTCGACCTTCTACAGTCATGGGTTCGCGGGTTCACAAAATCCTCAAATCATATTTCTCTCCCATTCGTCCTCGCCACCTGCGCATGCTTCCCAACATGCATTTGGTATGATTTAATGCTAACAACTTCTCACGCGAGTTCCGTCAAGATTGCCATTAATGAGAGAAGGGATCGAGGATATCTCCTATTAAAATGAATTAAACTAGGATTTGTGAAGGATTATATTATCCCTCTCAAGAGTTCATTTTAAGCATTATCTGGAGCAAAGGAACATTTTTGTCAACTTATGGTAGCAACTCGACAATAGTTCTGTGGAGATACATTGAACATTTTCGGGCGTGAGAACCAAAAATTTCACTGGTCTAGGGCATATTCTTATTACTCATCCCCTCATGACCAAAAGGAAACAATCTTGATGTTTTGAATCGCTCGTGCAGGCTGCATCCCAGATGTTTTCGATTGTAAGGAGTTGGTTTCCTCGTGCGCCAAGAGATACATTCCAAAGCAGTGGATCATTCAATTGCGGGAACAT
>JZKD02S1917111.1:0-14931 GCA_000966675.3 Picea glauca
TTGCTTGATAACCCATGAAGAAATATTAATAATTGTTAAGAAGGGGTAAAATTGTTTAAGATTATAAACAACTGATTCACCCCCCCCTCTCAGTTGTATTAGTATTTCCAACAATATCCTACTGCTTTCATCAGCATGGGTAAGCAATAAAGCAGAATCTGGTTCAATAAATTCAGAAAATGTATACAATCTAGATTGATGATTTACCTCACTGGTAGCAACCCTGGAATTGGTTTGCATGTCGTAGATGTCCACTGCATTAGGTGTGAATATGATTTTCTTTCCAGTGACAAAATTTTTCATCTGATACATGGAGAGAATATTGACGAAAATTTTGGGAATGTGCCACACATTCTCGAAGCTTTCGTTGGTGATTTCAATCCTTCCTTTGTCGGTGACCTCGACTAGAGAGTTGTCCCCCATTAGAATAGGAGGACCTTTGCATGCATCCAATGAAGAATAGACTTATTTTTTGGTAGCCGTGTGATGTGATGCTCTTAAATCTACGATCCAAGCATCGAGAGAGAATTTGATGGCAATCAAATCATGGCTAGAATTTTCTTTCTTGGGATTCTGATCTTCTGGCTTCTTCTTCTTGGCACCCTTAGGGATGTGATCTCCAAGGTTATTTTTATGAAGTATTTGAGTCATTATATCTATTTGTTTCTAATGCATCCATATTCTAGATGGAATCCTTTATGGTAGTATGTGAATTTCTCCCATTTTCTTCCCTTTTCACCTTTGGATCCAGAGGCATCGGTGAAGGGTTTTGAGTACCCTTCCTTCTTTGTATTTGCATGTGATTTCCTATTTTCTTTATATTTATATTTCTGATATTGATTACTGCTGCCATCTTGCATAGTAAATGCATGTGCTTTTGGGCCTTTGGTTTTTCCCATGTTTATGAGGTTGGTTTGCTCTTGTGTCAAGGATTTGGTAAATTCCTCAAGAGAAGGCATCTTCCAGGTGGCTCCAGAGACGAATTTGACTGAATGGAATGTGGATATGAACACTGAGAATTCAGGACCAATTTTGGAGAGAATGGTGAGAACCATTTGTTTCCCCTCCTTAGATTTATCAACCCCGCAAGCCTTGAGTTGCGACAGTAAATCCTTAAATTTGGTAAAGAAATATTGGAGATTGTCAAATCTTTTTGGATCCAATGTGAGAAATTCCACCTCGATCATGTGTCCCATCATCTCATATTGTTTTCCAAAGATCCTTTCCATGGTGGTCCAGGATTCATTAGGGGTTATACAGGAAGATATTTGAAAAATGAGATCGGGAGAAATGAGACTGCAAATTATTCTGAATGCTTCATCCATTCGATTTAGATACTTGGATTTTTCTATGGCTGATGTTTCTTGTGTTTTTGTGTTCATGGTTAACTTGTATGATACTCTTCTTCAAATATGCATGATTATCCTCTCCTTCCATGCAAAGTAGTTGTAAGGTGTAAGAATGAATTCTTTTGGGAATTCCATTTTTCCACTGTCTTCAATCTTTGGTACTTGCAAAAATAATTCAATGTGTCTTTTTCTTAGAAGTTCGTCGGCTCTGATACCATGTAAATGTGTTGAACCTACATAGAATAGATCTATCTAGAAAATAACACACACATTTGTAGAGAGAAATCTAGAAAGAAGAAGCAAGAGAGAAAGAATGGAAGAATTCTCATTAACTGAATGAATAATTGATAATTTACACATGAAATACTTTGTATAACTAAACCAATGCGCACTGGAGGAGAAGAAAATGTGCCATAGTGGTGGTCTAAAGTGATATGGACACACACCAATAGTTATTGGAGTAAACTGCCACCTATTCCAGTCTCTCGGGCAGTTACGAGAGTCAACTACCACCTAGTTGAGTTAACTAGTCTATCAGTCTTCAGTTAACTGACTGAAACAAAGTGAAGTGAGGAGGAGATCAGGGAATCATGGGTAATGTGCTAGTCTGGTGTTTATCCCAAGGAAAATGCACATTAGCTGGTGATGATCCCAATCTTGCATGGTGACAATACCAATGTAGCATCTAGACTTCATTCAACTGATCAAACTGAAGTGAAAACTGAAGAGAATATTCTTCCTAGAGGAATATTCTTCCTAAAATATAGGAGACTGAATAATGACTACTAAACAAGAAAAAACCTTAGGAAAAATAAATCATATGTGTGTGTGAAGTAACCCCAATACAAAGGCTCTGATTGAGCTCCAAAAATGAATCTCCTCGACAATACCTTTCCAACAAGCTATCGTTCACTCCAAACGAAGATCGTATGCCAAAGTTACACCCCCGAGAAGTTGATACAAAAAACTACCCAAAACGGGTTCCACAAAACTGTTGGCTTTTCATCTTATGGGGTTAGGGCTTCATTTTTTCTTTATTTTAAAAATTCCTTTAGAGCCTCATTGTAACCATCTTCTTGTGAATGTGAGTAGACGTCACATCTATTCTCAGAGATAAGCTGCCACCATTCTAGCGAGTCTTTCACTCTGTATTTCTACAATTTTGTACATTTCGAATTGTGTATTATTGTATCTCTATGTTGATGGTCCCATCTCTGATATATTTCTATTATATTATTGGATATCCAAGATATCTTTGTACATTTATTTATTATATCTCTGCTCTCATTTCGTGCCGAAAATAATTCGGATTAGTGGTATCAGAGCAGGTTTCTCTTGATCATTTTTTCAATGCATGTCCCCTACGAGGTCCGAGTATAGAAAGTTGGGGATCGAGCTTGTCTCTCTTAAGGACAATCGCTCTCACACACCTAAGAAACCCTCCATGGTGGAAGAAAATAAAAACGACAGAGCAGACAATTATATTAATATGTTGCTTGAGCAAGCTCTCACGCGACAGAGGGATGAAATGATGGAGAATTTTTTCCACATCCTTCAATGCCTTCCAATAACAACATGCGTGTCTTCATCAAGCGACCACTTTGGAGGCACCTCTCCTTTTAAGGTACAAGTTAATTTTGATATTCCCATATTTGAAGGATAGATAGATGCGGATGCCCTAAAAAATGGTTAAATCTGCTAGAAGGTTATTTCTCTATTCATAATTTCTCTGACAGGAAAAATATCACCTTCGCACTCCTTAAGGATCTCCGCCATGTCAAACATTGGTGGGAAACTTACTGGGAGAAAAGTTCCACAGAGGATTTTGGAATATATGTGGTCGATCCCACTTGGTATTGTTTTGTGGATTCGGTCAAGGAACAATATTACCCTATTGGAAACTATGACGACCAATACATGAGATGGACCAAACTATGGCAAGAGAGGGGCCAAGAAGTGTCGGATTTCACCAATACCTTCCATACCTTGTGCTCCAAGCTGGGTATCAAATACTCTGAGTGAAATCTGGTTCTGAAATACCATGGGGATATACATAGACACATCCAAACTGAAATGGATTTTCTGGACATCTCATCACTGGGTGTTGCTTATCGATATGTTGTTAAAATTGAGCATAAATTTAAGAACCAGAATAAGCGGGAGTTCGGGTCTGTAAATCCGCAACAACTAAAGTATGGTAAATACAACCCTAACAACCAATCTTCAGAAAACCAGTCCAAGCCATAGGAAAAGAAGGGTAATGGAAAGACAAAGAAGGACACTAGAAAATGGTGTGATTTCCACAACATCCCCTCGCACAACATCAATGAATGTCGCTCAAAAAATTCATTGGTGGCTGAGATAAAAGACAAGGAACCAAACCCTGATTCAGAATCTGATTAAGAAAATAATAGTAGAAGACAGATCATTGACGCAGACCCCGCTTCTATTGTTGTGACCACAACAATTCAACCAAAAGAACTAGCAGATACTGAAGAGGGGGAGTGTCTTTTTCATTCACAAATGTGGGTGAAGGGGACTCCACTACATTTTATTGTTGATAGCAAAATCTAGAAGAACCTCATCTCAGCAGAGGTCTTCAAATAGTTGGGGTTGTCGACAACATCACACCCCTAGTCATACAACAGCAGGTGGCTTCGCTAGGGACAAGTTCTTTGTGTCAACCAGAAGTGTCGATTTTCATATGACATCCAACCCTTCAAGGATCAGGTATTATGTAATGTTGACCCATTGGATGTCTATGATGTTCTCTTGGGTCAGCCATATCTGTGGAAGCCCCGTGATATTTATGAGTGTCAACCTCGTAGTGTCATTGTTACTCTGGGGGATCATATTTACATGATGCCAAAGGTAGTTCTAACTACTATCCCACCTAAACAGTTCCACAAGGTAGTATATCATACTACAAATTCATCTTCTTAACAATCTGTTCAAAAGGTGAACAGAAGGACACTACAACCACTGCATTCTCGGTCCAAGCACCTTCTATCCAACAGAAGCAGGTCGAAAATATTAAAGCAAAGAATAAATATTCCTTATTCACACATTCATATAATGTATCTAGACTAGTTAAAAAGGTCCAAAACTTCTAACCACAGGTTCATGACAACCTTCAACAAACTAAGCAATGCAACTTCTCCAACAAGGCAAGCAACTCATCAAGATGCAAATTCAGTAAATGCTTTTCCCTCTCCCTCGGGCACTCAACACAATGGAGACCATTGCTTCCTAAGGAGGGAGGAATTATTCAGGTGGATATTAATGGCCACCCACCTATTCCAACTATCTCAAAACATTCTTCTGGCAACTTACTATTTTTAGCAGTTTTTCAGTTCCTAAACTTTCGTGGCCATTTTGAGGGCCTAAATGAAGTTTTTTCTGGATTGAGCACCTCAATAAAAACCAAGGCTCTAATTGAGCCCACAAAATGAATCTCCTCGATGATACCTTTACAAGGATTTATTTTTCTCCCCAAATGGAGATCGTATGCCGAAGTTACGCCCCCGGGAAGTTGATACACCAAACTACCCAAAACGGGGTCTACAAAATTGTTGGCTTTTCATCTTCCAGGGTTAGGGTTTTGGATTTTATTTATGTTAAAAAGGACTTTAGAGCCTCATTGTAACCATATTCTTATGAATGTGAGTAGCCATCACATCTCTTCTCAGAGATAAGCTGCCACCAATTTTGTGAGTCTTTCACTATATATTTCTACAGTTTTGTACATTTAACTCATTAATAGAAATTGTGTATTACCGTGTCTCTATGTTTATGGTCGCATCTATGATATATTTCTCTTATATTATTGGATATCTGAGATATCTCTGTACATTTATTTATTATATCTCTGCTCTCACTTCGTGTCGAAAATAATCTGGATCAGTGGTATTAGAGAAAGATGCTCTTGATTTTCAATGCATATCCCCAATGAGGTCCGAGTATATAAAGTGGGATCTCGAGCTTGTTTCTCTTGAGGAAAATCACTCTCGCACACCCAAGAAACCCTCCATGGTGGAAGAAAAGAAAAACGACAGAGCTGGTGATTCTATTAATCTGTTGCTTGAGCAATCTCTCACGCGACAGAGGGACAAAATGATGGAGAATTTTTCCCACATCCTTCAATGCTTTCCGATAACAACATGCACATCTTCATCAAGTGGCCACTTTAGAGGCACCTCCTCTTTCAATGTACAAGTTAATTTTGATATTCTCATATTTAAAGGACAGATAGATGCAGATGCCCTAGAAAAATGGTTAAATCTACTAGATGGTTATTTCTCTGTTCATAATTTCTTCGACAGGGAAAATATCACCTTCACACTCCTTAAGGCTCTCCCCAATGTCAAATATTGGTGGGAAACTTACTGGGAGAAAAGTTCCATAGAGGAGTCTGTAATATATGGGGCCGAGCCCACTTGGGATTTTTTTGTGGATGTGGTCAAGGAACAATATTACCCTATTGGAAACTATGACGACCAGTACATGAGATGGACCACATTGTAGCAAGAGAGGGGCCAAGTAGTGTCAGAGTTCACCAATACCTTCCATACCTTGCGTACCAATTTGGGTATCAAATAATCCAAGCGACATCTATTTATGAAATACCATGGGGCTCTACACAGATACATCCAAACTAAAATGTTTTTTTTGGACATTTCATCACTGGGTGTTGCTTATCTGTATGTTGTTAAAATTGAGCAGAAATTTAAGCACCAGAACAAGCAGGATTTCGCATATGCAAATTCGCAACAACTAAAGTATGGTAAATATAGCCCTAACAACCAGCCTTTAAAAAACCATTCCAAGCCATAGGAAAATAAGGGTAAAGGAAAGACGAAGAAGGACACTGGAAAATGGTGTGATTTCCACAAAATCCCCTCGCACAACATTGATGAATGCCACTCAAAAATTTCATTGGTGGTCAAGATCAAAGACAAGGAGTCGAACCCTGATTCAAAATATGATTCAGAAGATACTGGTAGAGGACAGATCATCGATGCAGACCCCACTGATATTTTCATGACCACAACAATTCAACCAGAAGAAATAGCATATCCTAAAGAGGGGAAGCGCCTTTTTCATTCACAGATGTGGGTGAAGCGGAATCCGCTACATTTTATTGTTGATAGTGGAAGCCAAAATAACCTCATCTCTCGGAGGTCGTCAAACATTGGGATTGTCAACAACACTACACCACAACCATACAACATCAGGTGGCTTCGACAGGGACGAGATATTTGTGTCAGCCATCAATGTTGATTTTCATACGGCATCCATCCCTTCAAGGATGAGGTATTATGTGATGTTTCTCCTTTGGATGTCCGTGATTTTCTCTTGGGCCAGACATATATGTGGAAGTGCCATGTTATTTATGAGTCTTGACCCCATAATGTCATTGTTACTTTAGGTGGTTGATGCAGGAGCATCGCCAACGTCAAGTGAGCGTGGGGCAACCACAACACATTTTGAGCACATGATACATTATTTAATTTTTTTTGAAGATTGGATGCGCCAAACTTAAATGTGATAGTTAAGGAGAGGCGTACTAATAGATTGCAATCAAACCTTGAGCGACCCGCTCTCGTCTGAAGGACTAAGAAAGCATTTATGTTAGTAGGTAGCTTTAATGCATAGATTAGACAGTTTAGAATGAGAGAGGGAAAACGGAATATAGACACCCTCATTGTGTATTGTAACATTATGATGAAGAGTAAGGAGAGCATAGAGGAGGAACAGATAGAGAGAGAGCTATGTAGCAGACTCCATGTATAGAAGTTCTGAACTAATATGAGAAAGTTGTGATTCAGACTCATGGTGTTCATATATTCTCTGTGTATGCATCTTTGAATGTTATGCTCATGAATGTTTTACTCTTTCTGTTGTACATTTGATTTTATGCTATGTATGAATGATTTCTTGTTGAATGTTTGAAATCTAAGAGAGAGAGAGAGAGAGAGAGAGAGAGTAAGGAGAATGAGTTTCAATTGTTTCTCTATCTGAGCAAGAGTTCCTGCAAGGAGTGCAGTCGAATTTGTCCGCAAGGAGTGCATTGACAAGGTGTTCAGAGGGTTGTCTTTGAAAGCTCAGACTAGATAGCTTTTGTTCTCATTCACACAGAGGTGCAGTCAGGCACAGGAGCATGGAAGGAGCGTGTAGAACGAGGAAAATCTCAGAGTTTCGAACCTGAGTAAAGTATTGAGAGACCGCCATTGCAGAGTGTACGCAAGGTCGAAGAGCGTTCAACACTTCAAGTGTTTGAAGGTTTCCTCAAGGAGTGCATGCAAGGGTCTTCTTTAAGACTCGAAGTTGTGAGAAAGCTCAGGAAGGATAAAGCCTTTGAAACTGTTGAAGGCAGTAAAAGGAGTTGGTGCATATTGAGTGATTAGCAGGCATCAGAAGTTTGTGCCACAGGTGGATAATTTCGGGGAAGAATCCTTGGTTCACTTCGCAAGAATCGTCAGAGGGAAGGAACAGACAGTCAAAATTCTCTGTAGAGAATTAGTGAAATCCCGTCAGCCATCTGATCTGAAAAAGAAGTGAGGAGGTTACGACTGGGTTTCCAAGGTGCAAGCTTAGAAGATTGTGAACCGTTGGATATTCACTTAGATACCTGTCAGCCATCCGATCTGACAGGAGTTGCACGGGGTTTAAAACCTCTCAAGCCGAGCGAAGGTCCCGAAAGGTATCGGGGTATTGAAGTGTCAAAGTTCGGAATATCAGAAGTCCTGCGGACAAGAGATCGGGTAAATACACAGTGAAAACCCCGAAGAAAATCAAAACCATCCATCTGTTGGGACATGTGGTAGGAATCGAGAGCCATCGACATCTCGGAAGTCTAGAGACCAAGAGTCTGAGACCTTTTGAGTCCCGAAACAGCGAAAGGATTTCAGCTGTGGATCTAAGGAAGGACGCGTGTCGCGCGATCATCCAATTCGGAGATCCGGGCACCGGAAGTCACATAAGTGATCATTTTTTACTTTTCATTTGGCGAAGTCCGAGGTTTGATCTGAACCTTCCATCCATTTGGGATGCATGTCGGAAATCCGAGAAGTCGGGGTTCGACGTTTCGCGAATCCTGAAGACAGGAAACACTTACATTTCGGAACTGCGAAGTCCGAAATCTCGATAAGGAGGAAAGCTCCGTTATGGGGTCCAACTGACGTCATCTCGTCATATCGGGAAATTAGAATTCGAGAGATCAGAAGAATCGAGGGAAAATGCATTTCGGCATTTGAAACCCCGAAATCTCGAAAGAAGATAGGATTGCGGTCATATAAAAGGGAGGTCGTATGGACCCAAAAGTATAGCCCAGGGGACTAGCAGAAGTTGAAGCATCTTGGGATATCGGAGATCGGGAAATCGGGAAGGCAAAGGGTTGCAACATCAGGGATTGTGAAACCCCGAAGCCCAAAATTTTATTTGTCTGTTGTGAACGGAAAAGCGATCGGGCCTAAAGGCTGTAAGGAGTAGAAAAGACATGTGGGTCAATTTTAATAGAGATTCCAGTGGAGAATCAAAGGAGCCACTCCGGCTCGAGGGAAAAATTAGAACGATCCTTAAGACTGGGAGGTCAACGCAGAGGCCTTTGCCGAGGCATAGGGTGTGTCTGCGTCAGTTTTGGTATTAGAGCCCAGAAAGGATTCTTTGCTTTTTGTAGTAAGGCAAAGGAAAATTTCACCATGCCGCCTAGAAGAAGGGACGTGCAAACACCCGATCTGCCAAAGGAAAGGGAAATACGAAGAAGAAGAGGTAGGCAGGTGCCTGACCCAACCATGGCAAGGGAAATGTGGGATTTACGTGCTAGACTTGAAGACATGGAGACAACACAGAGACGCACAGTCGGTATTGGGGATCTTAGTGATTCCGAAAGAAAAGTGGAAGTTGAACATGAAGAAGAAGAAGTTGCAACTGAAGATGCAGCTAACGAACGTTTGATTAGGGCTATTTCAAGAATGGGTGCCAGGGAAAAAATGGACATTCTAGTTTATGAGGGAAACCTAGATGCTGAAGAGATTCTAGACTGGATTAGAGCTCTAGACACTTACTTCGACTATGAAGATGTCTAGGAAGACAAGAAGGTTAGACATGCTGTCACGAGACTAAAAGGACATGCAACATTGTGGTGGGATGAACTACAAGCTAACAAACGCTGCAAAGGCAAGCAAAAAATCAAGAGTTGGGATAGAATGATCGCGAATATGAAGGCAAAATTCATCCCTAGATATTACCAGATCACTCTGTTCAGGAGGATGCAAAATCTGAGACAAAACTTGATGACAGTGAAAGAATACACTGAATAATTCTACAAGCTGAACATCAGGGCAGGTCATCGGGAGAGCGATGATGAAAAAGTTGCCAAATACCTGAATGGCCTGAGATATGACATTCAGAATGAGATGAGCATGGTAACCATATGAACGGTGGAAGATGCTTATCAGGTGGCTCTAAAGGCTGAAGATAAGCTGAGCCAAAAATAGGGTCAAAGAGGCCGAGGTAGAAGTGAAGCCAGGGGCAAACAGTTGTCCCAGATAAAAATCAGAAACCCAAGGAGGATTGGAAGAAACCTCATGCTTGGATTGAAAGAGGTGGAACCTCATAGCGAGGGCAGCACACTGAACAAAGAGGAGATTATGATGATAATAATATTTTTCCTCATACTAGAGGTAGAGGAAGAGGAAGAGGTGAAGTAATAAAATGCTTCACATGTGGAAAGAATGGACACAAATATTATGAATGTCCAGATAAGAAGAAAGAGAGTGGAGAGACTCACATCACTGAAGCACAAAGGCGGAATGTTGAGGCAGAGGATACTGAAGGCGGAAGATCGCTGATGATGCGAAAAGTTCTTTTGACACCAGAGAAGGAGGTGGATAACCCGGTACAAAGGAACATACTTTTTCAGACTGCTTGCAAAACCAAGGACAGGGTATGCAAGGTCATTGTGAACAGTGGTAGAACAGACAATCTCATTTCAATAGAGATGGTAGAAAATCTGGAGCTGGAGACGATTGAACATCCAAGTCCATATAGAGTTTCATGGCTACAAAAGGGACAACAGGTAAATGTCACTAAACAATGTTTAGTTGAATTTAAGATAGGAGGATATAATGATAAGATACTCTGCGATGTTTTTTTTTTGTTTGTTAATTTGTGCAGGACCTGCGATTAACCTGTGGCTTGAGAAACCGCGACTCAGGGGCATCTAAGCCGTCAAAATCACGCGGGGATCGCACCCGGCCTGAGCCACACCAACCCTTAACATGGTTGGATTTTTTGTCCCCGCAGGTTTCGAACCGGTAACTTTAACATCACGGAGTGGCTTAACAACACACTCCGTCACCGACTGTCCTACACCTCGGGGACCAGATACTCTGCGATGTTATTCCTATGGATGTTTGTCATTTATTGCTGGGTAGACTGTGGCAATATGACAGAAATGTGATTCATGATGGGAGGATGAACACATACACCCTAGAAAAGAATGGGAGAACTCATATGTTGCTTCCAATCAAAGATAAGGAAGTGAAACCTGAATTAAGTAACACTGTACTTCTCATCAGTGGGAAAGAACTCCTTAGCGAGGTCAAGAAGAAGGAGGAACCACAATTCATTGTAGTCAGGAAACCGAGAATTGTTTTGACCAACACAAGAGTGGACGATTTACCAGAAGAGGTTCAGGAACTATTGGAAGAGTTCGCTGACATAGTAGTGGACGAACTACCTCATTTGTTACCACCAATCAAAAGTGTGAGTCATCATATTGATCTCATACCTGGAGCTAGTTTTCCAAACAAAGCCACGTACATACTGACGCTGCAAGAGAATGAAGAGGTCAAAAGACAAGTCCAGGATTTGTTGGACAAAGGGTTGGTTAGAGAAAGCTTGAGCCCATGTGTTGTTCCAACAGTACTCAGTCCAAAGAAAGACGAAGGCTGGAGGATGTCTACTGATTCAAGAGAAATTAACAAGATAACCATCAGGTATAGATTTCCATTGCCAAGGATGGATGATCTGATGGATTGCTTAAGTGGAGAAAAATATTTTTCGAAGATTGATTTGAAAAGTGGATATCACCAGATTCGTATGAGGGAAGGTGATGAATGGAAAACAACCTTCAAGACTAACAAAGGGTTGTATGAATGGCTTGTTATGTTGTTTCGCTTAACAAATGCGCCAAGTACCTTAATGAAGTTGATGAACGAAGTCCTGAGGGAGTTCATCGGGAAATTTGTCATCGTGTATCTGGATGACAGACTGATTTTCAGTAAAACAAAGGCAGAGCATCTGAAACACTTGGCTACTATGATGAAGAGATTACAACAAGAGAAGTTGCTGATAAATGTGAGGAAATCCTCATTCATGAAGATAGAGCTCATCTACTTGGGATTTGTTATTTCTGTAGATGAGTTGAGGATGGATCCAGATAAGGTGGAAGTAATCAAGAATTGGCCATCACCGAAGAGTATATTTGAGGTGAGGAGATTTCACGGATTAGCTAGTTTCTACCGAAAGTTCATTAGGAATTTCAGTGGAATTAGTGCACCGATGATGGATATAGTGAAGAAAAGACACAAGTATTTTCACTGGACAGAAGAGGCTGAGAAGAGTTTTAACCTGTTGAAGAGGAAGATCAAAGAGCAACCAATTCTGCTGTTACCAGATTTCAAAAAGACATTTCAGGTGAAATGCGATGCAAGTGGATTTGCCATAGGGGCAGTCCTGAGTCAAGAGGATAGGCCGATAGCATACTTCAGTGAGAAGCTGAATGAATCAAAGGTGAAGTACTCCACATATGAGAAGGAGTTCTATGCTATCATCCAGGCATTGAAGAAATGGAGGCATTACTTGGTTCCCAAAGAGTTTGTCTTATACAGTGACAATCTTGCACTGCAGTTTGTGACTCAACAGGAAAAGTTGAATCAGAGACATGTTAAATGGGTTGAATATATGCAAAATTTCACTTTTGTGATTAAACATATTTCTGGAACTGCTAACAAAGTTGCTGATGCTTTGAGCAGGAAGTGTTTGCTATTGCAGCAGTTCAAAGTCAAAACATTGGGTTTTGATGACCTCAGGGACATGTACAAGGATGATCCGAATTTTAAGGAGGCGTATGAAGCAGCTAAGAATTCAATCCTCAGAGACAAAAGACAATGGACAGAATACATGGTCCAGGAGGGATTACTATTTAAGGGTAATCATCTTTGTATTCCAAAATGCTCCATGAGGGAGAACCTGCTGAAAGAGAAACATAGTGGTGGATTAGCAGGACACTTTGGTCATGACAAGACATTTGAAAAATTGAATGAGTCATATTTTTGGCCGGGAATGCAGGCAGATGTCAAGAGGTTCGTGGACAGATGCAAAATTTGCCAGCATTCAAAAGGAAAGAGACAGAATGCAGGATTTTATCAACCATTGCCCATACCTGAGAGGTCGTGGGATGCAATCAGCATGGATTTTATATTGGGTTTGCCAAGAACACAAAGAGGATTTGACTCAATCTTTGTGGTGGTGGATAGATTCTCCAATATGGCACACTTCATCCCATGTCAGAAAACCAGTGACGCAACCCACATTGCGAATCTGTTTTTCAAAGAAGTCATTCGACTTCATGGCTTACCAAGGAGCATAGTTTCGGATCGAGACATTAAGTTTGTGGGACACTTTTGGAGGAACTTATGGAAGAAGCTGGGAACTAACTTGTCGTTTAGTTCAGCTTATCATCCTCAGATGGATGGACAAACAGAAGTGGTAAACATAAGTCTGGGAGACTTGCTGAGAAGCCTGGTGACAGAACACCACAGCCAGTGGGACAACATATTACCACAGGCGGAGTTTTCTTATAATGATTCAATCAACAGAAGTACAGGGAAGAGTCTGTTTCAGATTGTCTATGGCATACAGCTGAGGGGAATTTCTGAACTGAGAGATTCAGAACAGAATGCGACTAGAAGTGCTAGTGCAGAAGATTTTGTAGAGGCGATGAAGGAACTTCACAGCCAGGTGAAGGAGCGTTTACATAATTCAAGCCAGGAGTATAAGCGAAGAGCAGATCAATGTAGGTGACAACTTTAGTTTGAGGTTGGTGATTTGATTCTAGCACACCTAAGAAAGGAAAGGTTCCCGAAGGGAACATATAATAAACTGAAGATGAAGAAGATTGGACCGTGTAAGATCTTGAAGAAATTTGGGGCAAATGCTTATGAGATTGAATTACCCGATGGGATCGGAATTTATCCGATATTCAATGTCTCAGATTTGTACCCATACAAAGCTGAGGAAGTAGGAACAAATGATGAACAGTCATAGGTTCAGTGGCAAAAGCAGATGCCAGTTGCAGAAAAGCCACAGATGGAGCGCATACTGGACAAAAGGGCTGGCAAGAAGACCAGGCGAAGGGAATACTTTGAATACTTGGTCAAGTGGAAAGGACATCTAGTTGAAGATGCCAGCTGGGAAAATGAAACAGAGATTCAAAAGCATGGGCAAACCATGCGAGAGCTCATGGACAGGAGCCCATGAAAATTTTCAAGTGAGGGAGTATGATGCAGGAGCATCGCCAACGTCAAGCAAGCGTGGGGCAAGCACAACACATTTTGAGCACATGATACATTGTTTAAAATTTTTTGAAGATTGGATGCGCCAAACTTAAATGTGATAGTTAAGGAGAGGCGTACTAATAGATTGTAATCATACCTTGAGCGACCCGCTCTCGTCTGAAGGACTAAGAAATCATTTATGTTAGTAGGTATCTTTAATGCATAGATTAGATAGTTTAGAATGAGAGAGGGAAAACATAATATAGACACCCTCATTGTGTATTGTAACATTATGATGAAGAGTAAGGAGAGCATAGAGGAGGAATAGAGAGAGAGAGAGCTGTGTAGCAGACTCCATGTATAGAAGTTCTGAACTAATACGAGAAAGTTGTGATTCAGACTCATGGTGTTCATATATTCTCTGTGTATGCATCTTTGAATGTTATGCTCATGAATGTTTTACTCTTTCTGCTGTACATTTGATTTTATGCTATGTATGAATGATTTCTTGTTGAATGTTTGAAATCTAAGAGAGAGAGAGAGAGAGTAAGGAGAATGAGTTTCAATTGTTTCTCTATCTGAGAAAGAGTTCCTGTAAGGAGTGCAGTTGAATTTGTCCACAAGGAGTGCATTGACAAGGTGTTCAGAGGGTTGTCTCTGAAATCTCAGACTAGATAGCTTTTGTTCTCATTCACACAGAGGTACAGTCAGGCACAGGAGCGTGCAAGGAGCACGTAGAACAAGGAAAATCTCAGAGTTTCGAACACGAGTAAAGTATTAAGAGACCGCCATTGTAGAGTGTACGCAAGGTCAAAGAGCGTTCAACACTTCAAGTGTTTGAAGGTTGTCGCAAGGAGTGTGTGCAAGGGTCTTCTTTAAGACTCGAAGTTGTGAGAAAGCTCAAGAAGGATAAAGCCTTTGAAACTGTTGAAGGCAGTACAAGGAGTTGGTGCATATTGAGTGATTAGAAGGCATCGGAAGTTTGTGCCACAGGTGGATAAGTCCGGGGAAGAATCCTT
>JZKD02S1917111.1:26167-40888 GCA_000966675.3 Picea glauca
AAATCATAATCATAAGGGGAGATGGAAAATTGATGGGGGAGATTCAATGGATGGAAGGAAGAATAGAGGGAGTTGGACTTGGAGGAGAGGATTCGAAAGGGGGTAGAAGTGTTGGTTGGGGAGCCTGATTATCTTCTTGATTCAGAGGTTTGTTTCAGTCGTGCTTGGATCCCATTTCTTGATGGGGGGTGTGGGGGGGGGATTTCCCCCCACTACTGTTTTAAGGGGGGTCTAGGGGGGGGTGGAAACAATTAATGGAGCCCCCCCCCTAGCAAGGGATTCAAGGTCAGCTCCCCTGAAGCGCAATTTTGGGAAAATATGCCTTGTAAAATATTTTAATTTTGTAGTCAACCTGGACCGTTTATTATAAGGTCGTAGATATGATGGTAGAAGTTATGTTAGGGATTTTTTCCTATAAAGAAACCCTATTTTATGAGGGAATTGTATTGTGGCTTTGATGTATAGTGAATATTTTATTATGAGGGAGGAGACTGTGAGAGAAAGAAGAGGAAGTTACAACAAGTCTGTTGTAGGTTGTATCCCTTCATTTTGCTGGATAATAAACAAGAGGGACCTGGAAATTTCTCCGGTGGATGTATCCCACACTGGGTGAACCACATATATCTGCATCTCTATTGTATTGTGTATCTTCTGTGTTTTATTTCCACATTTGTTTTATTTTATTGCTCTGCAATCCTATTTTTCTAACAAGAAGGAGAATTGGGAGGAGGGGAATTGGTTGTAAACTTTGAGGAGTTTTGGGCTAGTGAACTGGTGTTGCTGGGATTTTGGGATAGGGGGCCAGGAAATCTAATTTCCTAGAGCTAGAGAGTCGGAGAGGCTCTATTCCTAACTAGTTGGGAGGTAACAGTTTCAGGAAGGAAGTTTCAGACATGCAGTTATAGCAGTTACAGCAGGACAACCTTCTTCCTCAAGAGGTAATCCACAATTATTATTGTTTTACTCTAAATTCAAATTATGACATTTATAGATATACGATGTGACTACTAAATTTTATTTTTTCAATCTTGTAACTAAGAAAGAAAGAAGTTCCCTGTCATGTAAAAACATAAATACATATTGGAATTACATTATGTGTAAGTAATCATTGGGTTAATCTCACATTGATAAAAACTCATTTTCTCACTAGGTTCTTACCACAGGCTCTCTATTACCTTTTTTTATACCAAGTCTTGAACCCCTAATGGTCCATCTGACAAATCTTCTTCTTCAATTCCCATTTTTTGATCCCCTTCATCTCGTCATGTCTCACATAACCAACCCTTATCTTGAATTACAATCTATACTTGATTTGGTAATATGTTTGTGTTCATATACCTTATTTTGTTCATCGAAAAAAAATATTTTTAAACATAACTAGTATTGAATTAAGTCAAAATGTTGCAACATTATCTATTCAACATAGTACACCATAACTACATAGTTTCCCAATGACTATTGTAGTCAATAACATCTCCCTCCCAAAATAGGGTGGTTTAGATACTAAAAAACATTATTCCTACTTCTTATATATTTTTTCTCCTTCCCCAAAGTGCATGAATAGGTCTTAACGAATTAGTTACATATCAAATCATAGATATAACACATAATTAACTAAATCTATTTCCATGTCTTAATTATTTTTGTTCTTCCTTACTCTTTGTATGTTTGATGGGATAAATTGAGAGTGGTCAAATGTTTGGTCGGTTTCTTTAGACTTTCCACCATATGGGTGGATGAATCATTGGAAGGGCCAAGGCCATTCGATTGTGCTAGATATTATGTATGCTTTCTTAGAACTATCTTTGTTTTGTTGAGATTTTTTTGCCCCTTCTCCTTGCGGGTCACCTTCGAGGGAGGTGTATTTATTAATTAAGGATGTGTGGGGTGAATCCATGCTTTCTTTAGACTTCTTAATGACAATCAAGGCCCCTTGTAAAGTGGGAAGGCGAGGACCCTTCCAAGTGTCAGGGTTCTACTTCCCCAATGTTGATGCTTCTAACTCCGAGTTTGCACGGGTTGAAGCTTGTCTTGATCACATTGTTTCCACTTGGATGGAAGCTTGTTCTTTCTATGATTAACTATATTCATAAGGATGAATGGAAGAAGGATCCTTTCATCCCCATATTAATTTTTTTCTTGATTAATTATTTGGAATCTGACTAAAGTTGCGTGAGTGATATATGTCTTTTACCTTAGGAAAACTACCATTAAATGGCATGTTTCCCTACATTGTGTAGCGAAAGGTCGTACTTTCAAAGATAAATTCTTGATTCCACTTGGATCCTTCCCATTCCAACATTATTCTATCAGGTAACCTTTTCTTAGATTTATCTTAACACTAATTATTACAAATGAAAAGAGACTGGCATTTTCATCGATGTCATCGTAGCTCATGAATTCACCCAAGCTATTTCCAATTTGATATTAAAGTCTCCTCGTACTAGAGATGCATGGGGAGGTTTGGAAGCAACACCCAAATAGGGGGTGAAGATATTTTTGTTGTTCTTGGATTGAAATTGGTTGTCCAAGGGGGGGGGGGGGTAATCCATAAATGATGGGCTTATAGCCTATCCATTTCATCAACATGGATGACTATGGAGTTTAAATTATTAATGTCTATATGCCTCAATAGGATGAGTGTAGGTTCCATGTGCTCTATTTAGGTTGGTTACAAGCTATGAGTGTTTTCAAATTGCATCAAGGCCATTACTTGATCACCAAGCTAATTCAATTTTGTCCCTGAGCTTAATTCCACTGTACACAAACAATGATCCGGATTATTTTCAGAATGAAATGAAAGAAAATATATTACAATGAAATACACATAAAAATTGACAGAAACAGAGAAATGAAATAGTACATGATTTATATTAATGAAATAAATGTAGAGAGACTGTAAAAATACAGAGTGCAAGACTCACTAGAATGGTGGCAACTTTATCTTTGAGAAGAGATGTGTCAACTACGCTCATTCGCAAGAAGATGATTACAATGAGTCTATGAGGGCCATTTTATGATAAACATGAATGCCAAAACCCTAGACATCCATAAACCTAACCCTAGGAGATGAAGTGACAAAAGTTATGTGGGCCTCGTTGGGGTAAGTTAGTACATTAACTTCCCGAGGCCGTAACTTTTGCATACGATCTTTGTTTTAGGCATGTGATAGCCCGTTGGAAAGGTATTTTCAAGAACTACGCATTATTCCATCAAAATTTGACTTCATATATATTTTGACTATGGAAAGCCAATAAAACATTTTTTAGAGCCCTAAAATGGCCCTAGAAGTACAGAATGATGTATTGACACGAAAACTTCCAAAATAAGCCAGTTGGAATAGGTGAGTGGCCACCAATATCCACTTGGATACTATGTAGGGCTTCAAGATGTTAAGGTTTAATCTATTATTAGGTTTCTTTTCAATTTACTAGATAACCATAGCATAGGTAGGATCATTGAGAGAAACACAATCACAAGATACACGATATTTATCCCGGGAAACCCTCATGGGGGAGAAAACCCAACAAAACTTCCTTAATATAGATAGCCAATACAATTCCAAGGCAATAAACCAAAACACTATAGAATATCCAACACTGAACAATGTGCCTCTATCTTCCTTCTTCTCCCAACTGCAGCTACCAAACTTTCACATTGGATGAGCAAATGAGTGAGTGAGATAATGAGGCATTGGCTTCCTTTATTTATACAAATTGGCGGGTGTTGGAAAGGTGTCTCTTCATTTGGCAGGGCCAACTTGTCTTCTTAGTGGTTAAAACCAACTTCTCAATTTGCATATTATATTTAGGGTTTTACCAATCCACAAAAGGGGATTTGGTCAATTACAATTCCCGACATGATCAATCCACAAAAGGGGATTGATCTAATGAATAATAACTCAATAATAAATAGAATACTCTTTGCTTTTGCAGTATTTCAACACTCCCCCTTAAAAAGAACAGTATTCTACAACATCATCATGAGAGAGAGAGAGGGAAACAACATCAAAAGCATCTGGAACATTGACTGGCATATCTATAAATCATAGGATTTTTTTATCATCATCGATATCATCATCCACAGTAGGGAGTTGGAATGGCATCGTCATCATTTGCATCAACATGGATTAGTATAACACCAATACATCATTATCATCAATAACAACACAAGGCTGATACATCATCAACAACAACAACAACACAACTCAAAGGCTTGAGCATCATTAACATCAGCACTAAGCTGGAAATCTTCATCACAAAGCTAGAATCTCAACAACATTAGTACGTATTTGGAAATCTTCATCACTAAGATGGAATCTCAACAACATCAGCACGAAGCTAGAAATCTTTAGCACGTGGCTGGCATCACAACAACATCAACACGATGCTAGAAATATTCAGCACAAGGATGACATCACAACAACATCAGCACGAAGCTGGAAATCTTCAGCACAAGGTTGGCATCACAACAACATCAACACAAAGCTGGAAATATTTAGCACAAGGCTGGCATCACAACAACATCAACATGAAGATGGAAATCTTCAGCACAAGGTTGGCATCAACACTACTCCCCCTTTCGAGGGAGGTCCTTTCAGAATATACCAAGCTTATCTCAAAAGTGTTCAAACTTTACACGAAACAGAGGCTTGGTCAACACATATGCAACTTGTTCATCTGTGCTAACATACTGGAGATTTATGGATCCTCTCTGCACCACATCATAGATGTAATGATATTGGATTTCTATGTGTTTTGACTTATCATGGAACACAGGGTTCTCTGTCATCTTTATACAACTCTGGTTATCACATAGAATCACAGTTGCTTCCATATCCAGATCGAATAGACCTGTCAAAAACTTCCGAAGACATATGGCTTCACAACTGGTAGAACATGTAGCAATGTATTCTGCTTATGTCATGCTAAGAGAAATACTTGATTTCTTCCTACTCTGCCATGAGATCATGGTTGACCCCATACTGAAACAACATCCTAAAGTGCTCTTTCTGCCAGAGACACTTCCAATCCAATCTGAATTAGTATAACCACTCAGTTTGAAGTCACAGTCTCCATTATAAATAAGACCAAAATCTAATGTACCTTTAAGGTACCTCATCACATGTTTTGCAACAACTAGGTGAACATGTTTGGGCTCTACCAGAAATTGACTCAAGGTGTTCACAACAAAACATATATATGGCATGATTGCTTCCTACTCTACCATGAGATCATGGCTGACCCTAGACTGAAACAACATCCTGAAGTGCTCTTTCTGTCAGAGACACTTCCAATCCAATATGAATTAGTATAACCACTCAGTTTGAAGTCATGATCTCCATTATAACTAAGACCAAAATCTAATGTACCTTTAAGGTACCTCATCACATGTTTTGCAGAAACCAGGTGAACATGTTTGGGCTCTACCAGAAATTGACTCAAGGTGCTCACAAAAAAACATATATATGGCATGGTGTTCGTCAAATACATCAACAATCCAATGATCTGTCTGTATAGCGTAGCATCAATCAATTCTGATGAAGTGTCAACCAGGAGCTTCAAATTTTTTTCCATGGGTGTATTCATGGATTTACACTCCAACATATCAAACTTCTTCAGTAATTCAACTGCATACTTCCCTTGGTTGAGGAAGATCTTTCTTGGGCTCTGCTAGACCTCAAGACCTAAGAAATAGTGCATTAGGCCAAGGTCTTTCATCTCAAATTCTGTAGCAAGCTTCTTCTTACAATCAGTGATGAGATTTTCTTCTCCAGTTAGAAATAAGTCGTCAACATGTAGCAAAAATATAACAGGCTCATAATTTATAACCTTGAAGTAAAGGTTAGAATCTATTTTACTCTTGGTAAAGCCCAAGCTCGTCAGGAAATTGTCAATTCTTCCATACCAAGATCTAGGAGCTTGTTTCAATCCGTACAGGGCCTTTTTCAATATGCATACATTAGCCTTTATGTATTCAACTTCAAATCCTTGAGGTTGTTCTATATACACTTCTTCTTCAATGACACCATTTAAGAAAGTTGTTTTCACGTCCATCTGGTGTAACTTCCACTTCATCACAGCTGCAAGGGCTATGCTGGTTCTGATTGAAGTGTATCTGGCTAGAGGAGAAAACGTCTCTTCATAATCAATGCCTTCCTTTTGAGAAAATCCATGAGCTACAAATATTGATTTATATTTATTAATACTTCCATCAACAACATGTTTAATCTTGTATAGCCATTTGGAAGATACCACATCCTTGCTCTTAGATCTAGAAACTATTTCCCAAACATCATTCTTTATAATGGATTGGTATTCTTTTGTCATGGCATCTTCCCGTTATTTCTTCTGAATGGATTATTCAAAGAAAGTAGGCTCCTTCTCTAAGAGATCACACATCAAAGCCATATAATTGGAGAATGGCTTGGGTTTCTTGACTTGTCTCATGGTTCCTTCGAGGGCACCATACTTCTCTCCATCTTTAATAAGTTCCCTTGCCCAGGCTGGCTTTCTCTTGTGGGAGATCTTCATCTGGGGGTGTTATTGAGATTCTATTATGTCATGATATTCTATAATCTCCCCATTATGGGAATTTATGACTTCCCTCATTGGATCTGCAACTCTGGGAGCCACAGGTTCTTCATATACTTCTTCAAGATGGCATCTTCTTGATTTCTTGAGTGTTGCATATTCATCAATGGTTACATCTCTACTGATCTCAATATGATGGTAACTTGGTATGTATATTATGAAGGCCTTGGAGACCTCACAATATCCAACAAATATTCCCTTCTTACCTGAAGGGTCCAGCTCGGTTCTCTTCTATTTTGGAACGTGTACAAATACAGGATAGCCAAATATTTTGAGATGGATTACTTCTGGCTTATTTTCGGAGAACGTCTCTTCATGGGTTTTAAACCCAAGTGCACTATGGGACAATATTTTATGTACATACACTGTTGTTCTTGTTGCTTCTGCCCATAAGTGCATTGGAAGATCTTGATCATGGATCATAGTCTTCATTTCTTCCATTATAGTTCTTTTCTTTCTTTATGATACACCATTTTGTTGAGGATTATAGGGAGTGGTGAGCTCCCTCTTGATCCTGACATATTTACAGAAGTTTACGAACTCTTTTGAGGTGTATTCTCCTCCATTATCTGACCTGTGTATATTGATATTTATTTTAGAGAGATTCTCTATCAAGGATTTGAATTCCTTGAATTTACCAAACACTTCATCTTTTGATTTCAAAAAGTAAACCTAGGTTTTATGAGAATAATCATCAGTAAAAGACACATAGTATACATACCCACTGATGGAGGTTTATGGAATTAGGCCACATACATCTGAGTGGATGAGCTCTAGGACTCCTTATGCTTTATTGTATCTCTTTTGGAAATGGTTCTTGATGTTCTTTCCTTGTGTACATCTATTGAACACACCTTCATGGTCAACCTTGAATTATGGTAGACCTGTGACTGCCTTGCTTACATATGGTATTGCCTTGTAGTTAATGTGAGCTAGTCTTCTATGCCAAAGTTCATAGGGATTCTCAATGGAATGAGTCAAGGTTTCTTCTAAGTGACCTTTTAGCTTATACAAGCCACCTTCTTCTTTTCCAATAACAATTGCTTCTTCCATGGTTTTTCCTTTGGGCCACATAAGAACTTCTTCATATATGAAAGAAACTCTGAAGCCTTTCTTATCTAAAGCTTAGATAGAAAGTAAGTTCTTTGTCAAACCTAGTACATATAATACATCCTTCATCTTCATTGGGGTTCCTGAATCAAGTTTGTAATTTGATTCTCATACTCCTTTGATAGGGTACTGATAATCATCTCCAAGTGTAAATTTTTAGGGAAAGTTATTTTCTGTAAGGAAAGAGAAAATGTCTCTATGACATGTCATGTGCTTGGAAGCACCACTATTTATGATCCAAGTTTCCTCACCAGGTGACACTGATCTTGAGAGGGCAGAGATTAAGACATAGTCTTCAATCTGTTCTTTTATCATCTTTGTGGGTGGATCTTCAACTTTGTGGGAATGGTGCCTCTTGTTTCTCTTCTTGTAATCTCCTTGGACGGTGAGATTCTTTATGTATGAATTTGTTTGGAGGGTGAGACTCCTTATGTTGATGAGTTTCTTTCTGGATGTAATACCTATTCCTTCCTCCTTTAGTATGAGCAACTATGGCTTGATCTTCATCTCTTGATAGTATTGCTTCTTTGTTAGCTACTCTTGCTTCTTCTTGAACACATTCTTCCCAAAGACTGTCAAAGTGTAGTTTCTCCTTTCTGGCACAAATAGTTTGGATGAATGCATCCCAAGGTCTTGTGAGACTATTAAGGGTTGTCATTATGAGTCCGTCTTCATCTAGAGTATCACCAATTGCTTCTAGTTGTTCCATGAATTGTGATATTCTAAATAAATACTCTTGAAATGTTTCTCCTTTTTGCATCCTTGTACTTTTGAGTTGAGTTCTTAGATTTATCTTCCAGTTGATGTTATTTCCTTCATACATCCTGGTTAGGGTATCAAAAATTTCTTTTGGATCACTTGAGGAATCAAGTGATCTTTAATAGAATCTGCAATTATTCTTTTGGCACTAACTGTGTCCTTTTGGTGTTTTTCTTTAGTTGCAACATTGGTAGGTTCTGGTACATATTCTTTAATGAATCTTGCTAGGTCATTCTCTTCAAGAATGAGTGCAATACTATACTTCCAGGAACGAAATTTGTCCACACCTTATAGCTTGTCAACAAGCTTAGTGCTTGCAGACATCTTTACCTAGAGCTAGGAAAATGACCAAAAATTGAAAATGCTCAGAATTTAATTTTGAACTTACCAGAAGGTGCGCTTGGTTGAGGCGAGTAGCCTGGTGTAGTTAGATTTCAAAAAATCCAAAATTTTTCCCTTCAAACTGGACCAGCGGAATTTTGGAATGGTACTTCTGGTACTAGTTCCAATTTCCTGGTTTTCTGGTACTTCTGGTTTCCTAGGACTTCTGGTTTTCTAGTACTTATGGTTTTCTGGTACTAGTCAAACTAGGGTTTGAATTTTTGGAGTATCTGACCACTGAAAAGGTGTGCTCAAGGTGCCAAAGAGTTCCCTAGGCTAATGCACACTTTTCTAGATGATTTTTCGGCTGATATTCCTCTTCCAAAAAAGGCCCTAATTTTCTTTTACGATAACATTGACGTTTTTCTTTATCCAGTGAAAGATGATATCTTCATCTTAGCTCTGAAACCATGTTAAGGTTTAAGCTATTATTAGGTTTCTTTTCAATTTAATAGATAACCATAGCATAGGAGGATCACTGAGAGAATCATAATCACAAGATACACAATATTTATCCTGGGAAACCCTCATGGGGGAGAAAACCCAACAAAAATTCCTTAATATATATAGGCAATACAATTGCAAGACAATAAACCAAAACACTAGAGAATATCCAACACTGAGCAATGTGTTTCTATCTTCCTTCTTCTCCCAACTACAACTACCAAACTTGCGCACTGGATGAGCGAATCAGTGAGTGAGATAGTGAGGTGATGGCTTCCTTTATTTATACAAACTGGCAGGTGCTGGAAAGATGTCTCTTCACTAGGCAGGGCCAACTTGTCATCTTAGTGGTTAAAACCACTTTAATTAGCCTGGGGGTCGACTTCTCAATTTGCATATTATATTTAGGGTTTGACCAATCCACAAAAGGGGATTTGGTCAATTACAATGCTCGACATGATGAGTCCACAAAAGGGGATTGATCTAATGAATAATAACTCAATAATAAATAGAATACTCTTTGCAGTTAAAATATTTCAACACAGGACAACCCCGTAATTGTAGAATCCACAATTACAAAGAAATGTCCCCATCATAGATAAACGTGTTGAACTGAAGACTGTCAAGATGAGCCAGCTAGAATTTGGAACAAGTGGGTGGCCACCAATATCCACCTGGATCAATCCTCTCCCCTTAGGAATCAATGGTCTCCATTGTGTTGAGTGCCCAAGGAAGAGGGCAAAGCATTTTTTGAATCTGAATCTTGGTGAGTTGCGTGCCTTGTTGGAGAAGTTGCATTGCTTGGTTTGTGGAAGGCTGTCACGAACCTATTACTGGTGGGGTTGAATATGTTCCACCAACCTGTTATCTCTGGGCTTGATGGGGCATTATGTAGGCACCATCATAGATGAAGAAACAATATCTTCTTTCTCTTCTGCAATGTACTTCTGCTAGATAGAAGGTGTTGAGGATGCAGTGGTTGTAGTGGCCTATTGTGCATCCTTTGAATAGACTGTGATGAGGATGAATTTTGCAGTATGAAAGATTACCTTGTGGCATTGTTTTGGTGGAACAATAGTCGAAACTACCTCCGATATCCTATAGAGTTGACCCCCCATAGTAATAATGACACTATGGGGTTGAGACTCATAAATAACATGACATTTCCATTTATATGGTTGGCCCAAAACAACATCACAGACATCAAGAGGGGAAACATCACACACCACCTCATCCTTGAAGGGTTGGATGCCATAGAACAGGCAACATTGCTAGATGACACGTAGATCTCGTCCTTGGTGAAGCCACCCGATGTTGGATGGTTGCAGGTGTGGTGATGTCAACAACCCCAATTGTTTGATGACCTCAGCTGAGATTAGGTTTTTTTGGCTGTCGCTATCAACAATGAAATGCAATGGGGTCTCCTTCACCCATGTCTCTGAATGGAAGAGGCACTCCTCTTTGGGATCTACTGGTTCTTCTAGTTGAATTCTTTCGGTCACGACAGTAGCAGTGGGGTCTGCGTCGATGATTTGTTTGTTTTCAATATTTTTTGGATCAGATTCTGGATCAGGGTTTGGCTGCTTGTCTTTGACCTCAGCCATCAATTATTATTTCGAGCGACATTCATTGGTGTTGTGCCAGGGGATTTTGTGGAAGTCGCATCACTTCCCAGTTTCATTCTTTGTCTTTCCTTTTCCCTTCTTTTCATTTGTCTTGGACTGGTTGTCTGGAGGTTGTTGGTTAGGGTTTTCTTTACCATGCTTTGGTTGTTGCGGATTTTCAGACCCGAAATCCCATTTGTTCTGGTGCCTAAATTTCTGCTCGATTTTTAAAACATATTGATAGGTAGCTCCCAATGACGAGATGTTTAGGAAATCCATTACGGTTTGGATGTACCTATGCAGATCCCCACGGTATTTCAGAACCAAATTTTTCTCGAAGTATTTGATACCCATCTTGGTGCGCAAGGTATGGAAAGTATTTGTGAACTCCGACATTGTTTGGATCTTCTCTTTTTGCAGTGTGGTCCATCTCATGTATTGGTCTTCATAGTTATCAACATGGTAGTATTGTTCCTTGACCACATCCACAAAAAAATCGCAAGTGGGCTCGGCCCCATATATTCCATATTCCTCTATGGAAATTTGCTCCTAGTAAGTTTCCCACCAATGTTTGACATGGGGGAGAGCCTTGAGAAGTGCGGAGGTGATATTTTCCATGTCAAAAAAATTGTGAACAAAGAAATAACCTTCTAGCATATTTAACCATTTTTCTAAGGCATCCACATCTATCTGACCTTCAAATACGGGAATATTAAAATTAACTTGTACCTTGAAGGGAGAGGTTTCTCCAAATTGGTCGCTTGATGAAGACGCGCCTGTTGCTATCAACAGGAGTTGAAGGATGTGGGAAAAGTTCTCCATCATTTCGTCCCTCTATCACGTGAGAGCTTGCTTAAGAAACAAGTTAATATAATCTTCTTCTCCATTGTTTTTATTTTCTGCCACCATAGAGGGTTTCTTTGGATTGTAAGAGAATTTTTCCTCAAGAGAGACAAGCTCAAGACCCAACTTGCTATACTCGTACCTCGTCAAGTACATGCACTGAAAAACGATCAGGATCAGCTTGCTCTAATACCATTGATCGAGATTATTTTCGAAATGAAATGAAAACAAAGATATTACAATGAAATACACATAAAAATTTACAAAATAGAGAAATAAAACAATACATGATTTCTATTAATGAAAGAAATGTACAGAGACTATAAAAATACTGAGTGCAAGACTCACTAAAATGGTGGTAGCTTTATCTCTGAGAAGAGATGTGATGGCTACGCTCATTCGCAAGAAGATGATTACAATGAGGCTCTGAGGGACTTTTTATGATAAACATGAATTCCAAAACCCTAGACATCCAAAAACCTAACCCTAGGAGATGAAGCGCCAAAAGTCATGTGGGCCTTGTTAGGGTAAGTTAGTACATTAACTTCTCAGGGTCATAACTTTTGCATATGATCTTCGTTTTAGGCATGTGATAGCCCGTTGGAAATGTATTTTTGAGAACTATGCATTATGCCATCAAACTCTAACTCTGTCTACAATTTGACTGTGGCAAGCTAAGAAAACATTGTATAGAGCCCCAAAGTGGCCCTGGAAGTACATAAAGATGTACTGACATGAAAAATTCCAAAATAATCTAGTTGGAATAGGTGGGAGGCCACCAATATCCACCTAGATGTTGTGTAGGGATTCAGGACAACCTCGTAATTGTAGAATCCACAATTACAAAGAAATTTCCCCATTACAGAGAAATGTCATGAACTGAAGACTATCAAGATAAGCCAGTTGGAATTTGGAACATGTGGGGGGCCACCAATATCCACCTGGATCAAACAAAACTCTGTCAACCACACTAAATTTTACTTGTTAGCTGAGTGTTATACTCTACATGTACTCCCTTCCTTCTTAAACATAAAAATTCTCATACTACAATTTAAACACAAGTGTAGTTTCAAGATCGAAGCATGAAAAAGGTGTTGTTGGGTGACAAGTATAAACTTATGATTCCTTTAATCAAACCCCACTCACTTATAACTCCCTCTATTCGACAAAAGGACGAATTATCAATCAACCCAAAACTATGGAGCAATACCCAATTTCACCACTCGATGAAAAGGGTTCGTATGTTCTGTGGGAGAATTGACAACTTATTGGAGAGAGAGTGGTTGCATGGAAAGGGTGTACGACCCATAGGAGAGAGCCAACACCCAATCAATACCAAAAGAAAAACATACATCTTGTGGGGGAATTTGAACACTACCTAGTGAGGAAATTGAATCCCAAAGTGACTTTACAGTGCATGGGGAACTAGAGAACACAAGTCAACAATAAAATCATGGTCCAGAGGAGAGGTATGACCCATGGAGAAGGAGAAATCACCAACCAACAAGGAAATGGAAGCTTAGGGGAAGTGTAAAACCTATGGCTAAGTGGAAACACATGCAACAAGATAAATTTGGTTTAGGGAGTGAGAGGGTGACCTACAAGAGATATAAATACACCAACAACTCTGAGGAAACCATTTTAGCAACAGTTCCCTATTTAATTACAATAGCTCCGAAATGGGAATCATTGATTTTCCATCTCTGAAATCACCCAATAATAGAGGAAAGAGAGATCTTGGGATATGTATTTTCCATTAAACAACTACAATATGAAGAAAAACTTCCATACTACATACATAATTGAGTTCTTAGAAAAATAACTAACACAAAAACTGATAAATTTTTTTAGAGTAGCGATTAAATCCTTGGAGAAACTAGTAAAACAAAAACAATAGATTCAATACACCAAGATATGCAAGTTAACACACACAACACAAACAAAAAAATCAATGCACATGGAAATAATATTTACCCTAGAAATCCAAATGGGAAAACTAGCATTTAATTGGTTTCAGCGATGCTTTCTATTATGCATCAATGGTTAGGTTATAGGTTCTTCGGTTCATCTCTATGCTCCTCAATTAACTATAGGAAACATTCCTCTTCATTCTCAACCAAAGAAATCATCTTCCCTTACAAGGAAATAGTAAATAGGAGGATAGCTCAACTAGGGGGATAGTTGGAAGGTCAAGCGTCCCCAACCCTTTAGTTTCCCCTAAGCTTGTTTCTCCTCCTCCTTTTTTTGTCTTTTTGTACATTAGGAAAGACGTCTCATGAAAGTTATTTTATTTTATTTATAAATACATGTTTTTTTTTTACAATAATACTCTCCCTTGAATTTACATATCATGCACTTTCCTTATGATTTGATTGAATGAAAGGGTGGACATTGATCATGATGCAATGGATCCCTTCATTCCAACAAGTTGATATCCTTCCTCATTCATAGCCTTGAACTTTTCCAATAATGATCATAGTAAAGCCTGTGTTGGTAGCCAATTTTCTTGTGCAGATATAATTCATATCACACCTCCCCATCAGGAGGCTTTTGGTGCCCAAAACATTCCAAGGATAGGTGAGACAAATTTCTTGCAATCTAGTTCCTTTCATACCACTTCACCTTCATTGGAGTATGTCCTTTGAGACCAATCTACCACATATTTTTCCATCCTCTATGAGTTATCCACTTCTTGTGTTATATAACTGTGACTTCCTTCAAATATTCTAGAGAGTGTAGTGCAAAGTCTTCAACAATAGGAAGAGCTTGATGTTCCCCCTCCTCATCCATTATGGAAGGTTCAAACAAATTCAAACACTCCACATTCACCACCAAACTGATTTTCATATAAGGAGGGAGTTTTATCCTGAAGGCTGTTAAGCCCTAATATTGGCTCATTACCACTCAATTGGGGCATATTAGATTAGTAATGTTATTTTATTTATGTCGGCTTTAGGCCATTAGTTGTAATTTAGATTAGTAATGTT
>JZKD02S1917122.1:7533-37580 GCA_000966675.3 Picea glauca
GATCCACGCTCACCGCATTTCAATGTTTTATAGGGTACAATTGTCGATGAAAAAGAGTGGTAGGAGGAGGAGTTTTGTGGCATACTTTTTTCAACGTATTCTTTATTTATAAAAAAATATAAAAAGTCAATTATGAACTCATTTTAAATTATGTTAGTTATTCATAAAATTTATAAAAGGTACATTGAAACTTTGTAATCTTAGATTAAGTAACCTGTTTAATATGATAAGTAATGAAGAAATTTGCTTTTTAAATTATGTTAGTTATTCATAAAATTTATAAAAGGTACATTGAAACTTTGTAATCTTAGATTAAGTAACCTGTTTAATATGATAAGTAATGAAGAACTTTGCTTTAATGTGTTGAAAACTCCTAGAAAGGAAGAAAAAATATAAAAAATCAATTATGAACTCATTTTAAAATTATGTTAGTTATTCATAAAATTTATAAAAGGGACAATGAAACTTTGTAATCTTAGATGAAGTAACTTGTTTAATATGATAAATAATGAAGAAATTTGCTTTAATGTGTTAAAAACTCATAGTGTAGAAAGGAAGCTTGAGATATTTGTATTTTTTAAGTATTAGAATTTCAAGAAAATACTTAATCCTTTCAATAGTGACAAAACCATCTTCTCAATAGTGGAAGACAAAACTATGACAAAACCATCTTCTCAATAGTGGAAGACAAAACTATGAATCATGCTAAAGCATAAATGTAAAGATTGTACATTTGGAAGAAAAAATATGTGATTATGTAATTCAAGCTATTGTAAAATTTCAGATTCAACCCAGTTTCAAGTTTTGTTGATTTTTATCAGTGTTTAATGTTCAAACCCAGTTTTATGAAAATCATAATTACTCAGCATGTAAACAAAAAATTCAGAACTGAAACAAGAGGATTTTGAACAATATTTAATGTAAAAATAAAATATATCAGCAGCACACTATTCAGAAAAATTTTACACAGAGATTTTTGGTCTTACAGCGACCCTGGAAAAACCCACAAGGGGAAAACCAGTGAGAGAGGGAGTTTTTATTATTTCAAAGCTCTGAGAAATTGTCTTTTACAGTAGTCAATAATTTCATAAATTTAATGACAGACTTATCTCTAAAACTGTGCCAAACTTCCACATAAAATATGAGCCAAACTCCTTGAAATTTGTGCTAGAATTTCCTGTACACATGCACAGGTCTTCTCATCGATTTATGTGCCCATGTTTGCCTTGGAATGCATGTCCTTAGCAACAAACTTGCTCTCCTCTTAGTCTGCTCGACTTCTCCCTTCAACTCTCTCTCAAAAATTTGTTGAACAACCCAAGAATGGGTGCGCCCTCTACCCTAATCGACCTCATGGAGGAAGTTGAAGAGACATCTCATCCAACGGTTGAGATTAGATGAGATCAAGGGTGGAAATTAAATCACTTAAGTCACCCACTTTCTCTAAGTCCAAACAAGTCACCTTTTAATTTACATCTCATAAATTAAATGACTAGGGTCCACATTAGGCACTTTCTCACCCCTTAAGCGCCTAGGTGATGAGAAACACTTTCCTAGGTACTTTTAAATTATTTTAACACTCCCTCTTTCCGAGGAAAGTGTTACTCACCACTCCAAGCTTGTTCCTGAAGAATACAAACTTGCCTTTCCCCAAGGCTTTGGTGAGTATGTCTGCAACCTGCTCATTTGTAGATATGTATTGTAGCTCAACTGCTCCTCTCTGAACATAATCCCGGATGAAGTGATATTGAATCTCAATGTGTTTAGACTTGTCAAAAACTGGATTCTCAGAGAGTTTAATACAACTCTGATTGTCACAGTAAATCATAGTGGACCTCAACTGCACACCAAATAATCCCACCAGTAACTTGTGAAGCCAAAGGGCCTCACAACTGGCCTGACTGGCAGCCATATACTCAGCCTCTGCAGATCTCAAAGACACTAACTTTTTCTTCCAACTGAACCAAGACACCACTGGTGAGCCCAATCCAAAACAACATCCAAAAGTACTCTTCATGTCATTGACACATCCTTCCCAATCCAAATCTGTATATCCTACCAATCGAACTCCACCCCCTCTCAGATAGTCCAGACCATAATCCACTGTACCACAGAGATACTTGAGCACATGTTTTGTTGCCACCCAATGCACTCTCCTAGGATCCACCATGAACTGACTAAGAGTGTTGACAACAAAACAAATATCTGGTTTGGTATTGACCAAATACATCAACGAGTTGATCAACTAAAGATATAAAGTGGAATCAACCAACTGTGACTCAGAAGCATGAAGCTTCTTCTAGTTAGTAATCATGGGTGTGGTCATGGGCCTACAATCCTCCATCTGGAATTTCCTCAGAATGTCACAAGCATACTTCCCATGTCCCAAGAAGATGTGTCTAGGCTCCTGCAAAACTTCCAATCCCAAAAAAATAATGCATCAGTCCAATATCAGTCATCTCAAACTCTAAAGCAAGGCTCTCATTGCGGCTAGTAATGAGTCTCTCAGCCCCTGTAATGAAAAGATCATCAACATATAGCAAGAGTATGAGATGATCCTCTCCAACCACAATGAAGTATAGGTTGGGATCTGCCTCACTCTTCTCAAAGCCCAACGGTTGCAAGTAGGCAACAATCCTAGAATACCAAGCTCTAGGAGCTTGTTTCAGTCCATACAATGCCTTCTTCAGTCTGCACACATGAGAATCTTTCCCATGCACCTCAAAGCACAACAGTTTCTCAATGTACACCTCCTCATGTATAAGACCATTCAAAAATGTGGTCTTCACATCCATCTGATGGATCTTCCAACCCATCTCTGTTGCAATAGAGATCATTGGCCTGGTCGAGGTATATCTAGCAACTAGAGAGAAGGTCTCATCATAGTCAACTCCCTCAACTTGTGAGAACCCCTGTTGGCCCTTGACCAAGTTTTGGAGATCCTTGGTCAGGTTTGACCTATTTTGGGACTTTGACAAGCTGTCGAAGGTAGAGCGCAAGTCGAAGCGGAGATCGTGGGATCTCGGCCCCTTATTTAGGGATTTTGGGGTTTTGGGCTTATGTAACGGGTATGAGGATGTCGGCCCATGGGTTTACCCATGTTGGGCCCATTTTGTAATGTATAAATAGATATATAGGCGATGTAGGAAGAGGCCAATGTGCTAAGTGAAAGTGATAGTTGTAAATGCTTTGTGCATACTGTGTGAAGGCTTGCAAGGCTAAGTGCAAGTGATTGTAAGAGACTGTGTAAAGGCTTTGTACTGTAACCTAGCTCAGGGAAGGAGGATCTGGAGGGGTGTGCACAGATCTCCTGTCCTATGCGGAGTAGGATCTTGCGGCTCTGTGCATGTAGATGATTGACATAAGACAATAAAGAGAAGAAGAGTTGGTGGGCATGGCCCCAGGTTGGGGGTGAACCACATAGATCCTATGTTATGGTTGCTTTGTGCATTATGGTTGTTTATTGCTCATATATGCTTATTGTATTAATGTATGTTTATATGTATCTGATATGATAGCTTAGTGCAATGATGTATGCTTAGATGAATATGATAGCTTAGTGCAATGATGTATGCTTAGATGAATATGATAGCTTAGTGCCTAATGATGTGAATAAGTACCAGATCTGATCTATTTTGATGTGCTTAGTGCTTGAATGTGTTGAATCTTGTTGAATACTATGTTGCGTTGTAATTAGGGTTTATCTGCGTTGTAGACAAAGGCTAATTACTAATGAATGACAACTACTAGTGCTCTGTTAAGGTGTTGTAATCACAGATCTATGTGTGAGCTAGGTTGTAGACATCTGAGTCCTACAACCACCCATGCCTCTACCTCGGGTGAGACTTCATCTGCTTCGCAGGTGTTGTCGAAAGGGCCGGTAGTTAGGGTTTTGTTGGTGCGTTGTTGAAGCGTTGAACCCTGGGTCTACCCCTGTGCCAACAAATGGTTTTGTTGCTGAGACCTGAAACTGTGATTGTTGAGAACTGAGGAAAAGAAAGAAAGATGTGTGCTTAGATCTGTTGTTTTAGTGCGCAGTACTCTACTTGACTTACGAAGTTATGTACTAAGAGAGGAGGTAGATCTGAAGAAAAGAGGTAAGATCTGAAATCTTTGTGCTCTGATAAAAGTAAAGTGAATTTTTTTTATTAAAGAGGTAAGATCTGAAAGCTTTGTGCTTTGTTAAAGGTAAGATAAGTGGAAATTTTCGAGAGTATGGATCTAGGTATGTTTGATCAATTTTGTCCTAGTTTGAAAACTAGGGCACAACTAGAAGAAAGAAGGTTTGATATGAGTAGATGTGATAGAAATAATGAAAGATATGTTATTCCTATGCATACAAAGAATGTTTGGACTAACAAATGCATGCAGGATCCTAGAAAGAATTTTCTGCAGGTTAGCCACCATGATCCTAGTGCGCAGTACAAGAAAGGTTGGGGATCATTTAAGAGAAAGAGAGGATTAACTCTTTGTTACAGTTGCGGAAGAATGAGACACCTTGCTAAGGAATTCCCTAGTAGAAGACCTAGTTGTCTCTGTTGTAAAGCTATGGACCATGACATTCTGGATTGCCTTAGAATGATTGTTAAGGTTGAAAGAATGAATATGAGACAAGAAAAACCCGAAGAAGGCCAAGAAACTGAGACCATGGTAGAACCCTGGAAAGAATCAGAGATTGTATTACTACAAATGAAAGAAACCATGAATGATTATAGATATATCAACTTATCATAGATCTTCAAAGAGAAAGAGTACATAGAAACAAGAATAAGATACTTCGACATAGACTGTGTCTTCGATGAGGAAACACATGTGAATATTATGACAAAAAGAACTTGGGAAATTTTAGGAAATCCTGTTATGATTCCCTCATTGGGAGGAATAGAATTATTTAGAGGAAAGTTGATAACCCTATGTAGAAGACTTACCCAGACATCTAAGAGTGCTCATGGCACTTCGACAGAAGAAGAATTTGAGGTTGTTAAATTTATTGAGAACAACGCCCCATTTTCTATACTACTAGGAAAAACCTGGATTGAGAAAGACCAGACCCGAAGAAAATAAGAGGAAGCTCTAGAACATAAAAAGAAAGAACTAAGAAACTTCATGGCTAAGAGAATAACACACTTACTAGAAGAACAATAAAACCAGTTGAAGCTACTGAGCACCAGAAATCTGGATGTCGAAGTTGAAAGAACATAAGAAGATTTGAAACACCTGTCTGTACAAGAGAGTAGAGCACCTACCCCAGACAGAGAAGAAGTATTGCCCTTAAAACCTAGTAAAGACCATCACTAGCGCGAATTTACTATGCCAAGAGGAGATAAGAATCAGAATGGAAAGATGAATACCGAGATGCAGATCATAGGGAAGAAGGATAGAAATCTCAACAAGAAGAAAGCAAAGTTAAAGAACTTACAGGAAGTTCCAGAGAAGACTTTGCAGAAGGAAGGTCTCCAGAATTTGAACTTCGCCGGAATACCAGAGCAGCTTAGATTGGAACTTCGCCATGGCAGAGCGATATGACCATTGGAGGCATTATAACCGTTAGATTGATGTTCCCGAACGGTTAGAACAATAGTTATGATCAGAAAGCTCGGCATCGGACCGTTGGGACCGCGTCGTAACAGATATAACTGCATTTATGAAGGCCTCTTATCCGTTGGAGGGATCTGTTACATCATTGTCTACTTGTTCCGTCGACTGTTGCGCCTAGAACACTTTCACGAATTCTATCCGATCTAACAAGAGAACTCATTGTTACTGCATTGTGTTCTATTGCATTGAGCATTTGTTCATCAACCTGAGTTTTTCGATCTCGAGCGTGCATATCGGATGAACTTAGCGCCACAGAAAAGTCTGTCGAAGAAGTTCTAATTGAACTTATGGCTGAGAAGGTGATGTCCGTCGGAATTCAAGCTTCATCGACGCGAGGAGTGCAAGCCTCCCCGTCGACTGCTCACGGATCCGGACCATCCTGAGCTGCGGTCGAGAAAAGAAACAAGCATCGAGATGACTTGGCGAATGCAAAGTTAGTCCCATCCATCCCACCCGACTACATCTCGCCTCTGGCCGGTGCAGTGAACTGTGACAGTGTCTCCAGGGACTTCTACTACACCTTGGTCACTGCATACCTCTCGAAGGGGATATGCACTGGAAAGCCTCAACCGAATAAGATCATGACACTAAAGATCAACGAATTTAACCTATGGGATCATAAGAACTTCAGCATGCTCGCCCCTCACAGGTATTTGACTAGGACAAAGGGGAAGAAGTCGAGGATAATCCCCCAACCATGGACTATGGACCTCGTGTAGTCTACTATTCTGAACGTGATGAAAATACCCCATTTTGGAAGGAACTAGGAGGTTAACATGTGCATTAAGCTCTTGTTGTCGAACTTCCATGGAGACTACCTATGGCTAGATAGACACATCACCGTCGACCCGATGCTGATCCATCAGATCACCGGATTAAGCATGCAGGGACCAGACCCACAAGACTTTTACCCAAGGAAGGTTTCAGACCGCGCCCTGGCGTAGAATATTAAAGATACATACGACGATGTGGAGAAGGGGAAGAGAGGCTACAAGGGGAAGATATTATTGGCTAAAAAGATCGCAGTCTTATTGTTGGTCTTATTTTCAAGCTATATTAGATAGCCTAAGTTTTTAGTATATTAAGTTCTATCTAAGTTTTAGTATATTAAGTTTTTAGTTTTAGTATATTATAAGTCTTAGCCTAAGTTTTAGATACAATGATATGTTTCATTGTTCCTACAATGATATTTTTTGTTGAATAATAATCATGGCTCTGACAACAGTGGCTCATTCGCTGGATCTGACATTGGACCATATGAATAGCCTTCCCATCGCCATGCATCACTGCCTTCCTAGGTGACATGTCCATACCACCCCACAAGTCTTCTCATAAAACAACTCATACTCATAGGTAGATTGAAGAGCACCATGAGCAAATCCATAGACATGGACATGGGTGGTTGAAACATTTGGTTAAGCAACATGATAGAGAAGTGTTAGGGTCCTAACCCACACATAGGTAGAACAATATATTCGGATGTAATAAAGGTCAATATTAATAATGCCTTTCAATAAATTAGAATAAGGCGGATGTAAGAAGACCTAATAGAAGCTTTCGCTTGTAGAAGGATCTTCCTCTAGATGCTTCTTTTTAGTATAAATAGGAGTCAAGGGTATGAGAACCCTAGCTTGGATATTATTGTAATAGAGCTCTACTCAACTGGAGGTTGCCCCCTCGAAGAGGCCCGTGAACATTGCTTTCAGATTCAAAGTGTTATTTATGTTGTTATTCTTATATCATTTCAGTGTTATTGTGGTGAATGTTTTGGTTATATTGTTGTTATTCTACCATTACTAGCATTGTATTTCAGTTTTTCATACATTTTATATCTGGTTTATTACAAGTGGTATCATAGCACTTTCCTTGGCAGAAAGTGTGGGTTAATTTTTTTTCAGGGTAGAGACGTATTCCGGTGTCTTTAAGCCACATAGATCTATCGTTACGCGCATAAACCCGCAGTCGATGGATTCATACACACAAGAAATACAAGTGGTACTTAAGTGCACATCTGTTGGCCACCCTTGTAACCCCTGTTGGTACCCCTTCGAGTGGTATCGCATCAGACAACACCTGTGTACGGATCGACCTAGATTACCTGAAGCCCTCTTTAGATAAACCGATCGGCCGCCTGACTGCTATAGTGTCACCGAGAACAAGACTCGGGAATATACTCTCTAGTACCTGGGTAGTCGAGTAGTACGACTAAGGGTACGGTCTATCCTCCTTAGTTAGTGCCCCAAGATATTGAGCCGAGTACTACTGTTGGACCCTGCACGTATATCAAAGAGCTATAGCACAGGGAAAACCCTTGTCTGCAGAACCCTTGAATACCTAACCCTTGGGGGACATAAACATAAACAAATTAAAACATACAAGATCTGTTGTCGCGCAACTGTGTTCGGGTTGCCAAGTAAATACACATTTATTTCTAGTTAAGCATTTAGGCATTTCCTCTCTGCAGTATTCTTCAGACCGGAGTATAACTCTGTAAAAAAAAAAAGTTTGGAATTTTTTTCACCATTATTTGAGACCTATTCCATTGGATTCATCTCTTTGCCCTTATCACATTCATCCATATCATTTTTTCGGCCAAATTTTTTTACCCCACCCACCTCTTTTTAGTTTTCTCATCCTCATGGACCATACTCGTAGCCAATACTTGGAAGCTCGCTTCAACACCTTGCAATCTGGTCTCATTGAGACCCAACAAGAAGTGAAACAACTCAATGCCAATGTTGCTGCCATCAATACAACCATGCAGTCCCCAATGGGGGAAATCAAACAAGACCTCACCACCCAAATTGAATCAGTCTTTTCAACACTCTACACCAAACTGCATATCCCTATAGATAACCCTTCCTCTTCCCCACCTCCACATACTAAAGGTGACCATTCCTCTCATTCCCATACCTTGCAGAACCATCACTTTCAACGTGACCTATGCCTTCCACGGGTGGATGTGACCAAATTTGATGGCTCGTACCCCACTGGTTGTGTAACCCAAATGGAACATTACTTCTCTTTATACGGCATTACAGATGACTTGGCCAAACTCCAGCATGGTGTTCTCCATCTAGATCATGAACGTTGACAATGGTGGCAATGGAGAAAAACTTCTCGTAAAGGGTATATTGCTTGGACACACTTTGTGGCAGAGCTTTATGAATGCTTTGACACTAACACCAACCATTTGGGCTGTTTGAAAAAGTTGAAACAATTAGGAACAGTGGAAGACTTGACATATTCCTTTGAGCGCCTGACTTTTAGAACAGAGGGCATGTCTGATGCATTTTTCCAAGAGTGTTTTATCAGTGGCCTCAAGGATGAAATTCGGTCCCATGTCCTCATGGCTCAGCTTGAGAGTTGGGTGGAGGCTACCAAAAGAACTAAAGAAGCACAACAGGTTGTATCTGCTCAAAACTGCAAACCCTCCTTTATCCCTCGTCCTAAACCAGTAAATCCCACTACTCTCTCTGGCCCACTAAAGATCCAAAAATTGACCAGGGATGAAATGGATGAATGCCAAATCAAAGGCCTTTGTTATAACTGTGATGACAAATATTTCCCAGGCCACAAGTGTAAAGAACAAAATCATTTTATGGCCATCTCTGAGGAGATTTCAGAAGAAGATGAATAAACTCCCTCTATGTCTGAGTCACGTGAATCCACTAACATAACCCCTCCATCAGACCCTCCCGAAGTAGAACCGATCATTTCCCTCAATTCTCTCACTGACTTCTTTGCTCCCCAAACCCTCAAGTTAATCGGTTACATCAAGCATCAGAAGGTCATCATTCTGGTTGATAGTGGCAACCCCCATAATTTTATTCATCGCTGCATTGCCCAAGAAACTCATTGCTACATCCATGTTGTCAATAATTTCCAAATCATGATTGCCAATGGTGGTTCCATGAAATGCGGAGGGCGTTGAGAAAATGTGAGTCTCTAAATTGGTGACTACCACCTGAAATCCCATATGTTTGCTATCGACATGGGAGGTTGTGACATTGTGTTGGGTGCAGACTGGCTAAGGACTTTGGGTCCCATTCTCATGGATTTTAAAGACTTAACCATGCAATTTGACCATGAGGGCCACCAATATAAGTTCTAAGGCATCACCACCGGTTCACCTGAGATCATTAGTTCCCATCGCATGGAAAAGCTGCTCAAAAATGGTCATTTTGGTGTTATCACCCAACTCCATTCCATACAAGCAACAAAGACACCCTTGGTACCACAAGACCTCCAAGCCATCCTTTCTAAACACCAATTGGTCTTTTCCACTCCTGAAGGCCTCCTTCCTTCCCATGGTGTTCATGATCTTTCCATTCCCCTTGTACCCGGAATCCTTCCTCCCAATATCCATCTGTATCATCACCCATTTTCCCAAAAAAATGAAATTGAGAAAATGGTCCAGGAACTCCTTAATGCAGGCATTATCCGCCCTAGTATGAGCCCCTACTCATCTCCTGTGGTCATGGTCCTGAAGAAAGAAGGTTCTTGAAAAATGTGTCCTGACTTCCGTGCCCTCAATAAACTTACCATCAAAGACAAATTCCCCATTCCTGTCATTGATGACCTCTTGGATGAATTGAGTGGCACCCAATTCTTCACTAAACTGGATCTTTGTTCGGGCTACCACCAGATACGTATGAAAGAGGAAGACATTCCCAAGACTACCTTTAGAACTCATGAGGGCCACTATGAGTTTTTGGTCATGCCCTTTGGCTTGTGTAATGCCCCCTCCACCTTCCAAAGCCTCATGAATCATGTCTTCCGTCCTTTTCTCTGCCATTTTGTCTTATTTTTCTTTGATAATATCCTCATCTATAGAAAAACCTGGACAGACCATCTTTCTCATGTGGATCGAGTTCTCCATCTACTCTCCCAACACCAACTTTTCCTGAAACAGTCTAAATGTGATTTTGTCGCCTCAGAAGTAGAATACTTGGGTCATCTGGTTGGAAAAGATGGCATCAAGTTGGATCCTAAAAATATTGAAGCTATGGAAGACTAGCCTCACCCAAAGACTCTTAAGAGCTTGCGTGGATTTCTAGGCTTAACAGGGTATTATCGCAAGTTTGTTAATAATTATGGGAAGATTGCAGCACCTCTCACTGCTCTCCTCAAAAATAACTCTTTCACTTGGACTCCAGCCGCTGCTCAAGATTTTCAGACCTTGAAGATGACCATGTGCACCACTCCATTCCTCACCCTTCCTGATTTCACAAAGACCTTTATGTTGGAATCTGATGCCTCAAGGAAAGGAATTGGTGCTATCCTTATGCAAGAGGGTCGACCTTTGGCCTTTACTATCAAGCAACTATCTGAAACAAATCTGGGCAAATCCATCTATGAAAAGGAAATGTTGGCTATTCTGCATGTTGTGGATCTATGGCATCCTTATATATTGGGGCAACGTTTCCAAATTAAGACAGACCATCAAAGCCTCAAGTATTTTCTGGAACAACGCATTTCCTCCTAGAACAACAAAAATGGGTGACTAAACTCTTTGGATATGATTATGAGATCATTTATAAGAAAGGAAAAGACAATGTGGTTGTGTTGGCTTCCCAACATGTTTTTAACTTTTTATATCAAATAATAGTCTATGTTGCTGCCTAATTGGGGTCCTACATTTTTCTGTTCTTCATAAGAAATATTTGAAATGACAATTGTAAGTTTTTGGTTTTTCCTATTGTCTTTGTTTTCATGCTTCGTTCATGACTGAAAGCATGAAAATGAAGCATTAAAACTTATGGTTGTATTACCACTCTATTTGAGAAGTTTATGAAAGGAAAAATGTCTCTACAATTTTTATTAACGAAGCCTTGTTCTTTGCTATGAAGATTATTCTCTTTGTTTTGATTCCTTGAATGTCAAACATGCTTATGGATTGTTGTTTGTATTAACAAAGGACCTTTTAATTTGAGCATTGATATGTTTTTTTGTGGTTCTTGGTCATATGTTCCCTCATCACTAGGTTTTGGTTTATAAGTTTTCCCTCTCCCAAACTTTACGACCAAACCCACTTTGTTGCGCCCTCATTTTTATTTTAATGCTCTAGTCGTGGCATGTACTGTATGAGAGGTGGCAATACGATTACAGTCAACCCATCATTTCAAAGCTTGTTCTTGGGCTTTGCGACATCCCTCACATTCATTTCAAACAATACCTATCTTTTCATTATGAATTTTTTGCTCATACGCCATAGACTGTTGATGATTCTCGGGCTTGGAGTATAGCTCTGGTCTGCTTTTACAAACCCTCCTTATGCTCTATGTTGGGTGATTACCTGTCGATTTCCCATGGCCCCGGTTGTTAAGGTCAAACCTAACGACACTCAGACCTTGCTCCTATGTGATGATGCCAGGGAGGATCTAGTGGGTCACAGTTGGCTCATTTTCCTTGAGAAATTCTAGGGTTTCAACCTACAGACTGCTCAGGAATTTGCTCTCTCATTTGATGTATGTAGAGCTAAGGTGGGGGACATTCAACTCGAAGTCACAGAGGACTTTTTAAGCCAAGCAATAGGACTCCCTGCGAGCAAGCATAAGTGGTTCAAGAATGCTAAGGTAGAAGAGGTTCCATGGAGTCTTTTCTTTACATCTAGGAAGATCAATGATTGTGACAAAGGTATGCCAGTCTCCTTACTGAAAGCCCGATGGCATGGTCTGCTTGTAGTGTTGAAACAATTTGTCACTTGTGAAGGCCATTTTGGTTTTGTGTTTCTTTATCACCTGCATCTGCTCATGAATTTCATAGGGTTTCCTTTAAACATGCCTTATTATCTGTGGAGGAGCCTTTACAAAATTCCTAAAAGGTATAAAAAGCAACATTTGTATTCGAGCCTTTTCCACCACGGTTTAATAAGAATTATGCTTGTACATCAATTGAAGTTGCAGAACAATGATTGGGATTCATTTTTAACCAGAAATGGTTTCGCTAACCCCAACGCTGAATAGTTTGACAAGCCTGTGATTGAGGAAACCTTAGTCTATCCTACAACACACCCCTTATCTACCCAGGCCTGTGTTACGGCCACCCAAAGCAATCCTTTACCCGACCCAAAAGATGCTGAGCAGGCCCGTTGATGCAAACATATGCCCCCTCTGCCTCGGCCACAGTCTCTGCGTTGACCTCCCGGTCTTAATAGATCATTCTAATTTCACCTTCGAGCTGAAGTGGATCTTTCGATTCCTCACTAGAATCTCTATTAAAAACCTGATTCACAGGTCCTTCCTTTTCCCCTGTCACGGCTTCCGCACATACCTGATCTCTCCCCGACAAAAATTTTGGGTTTCGGGGTTTTGCGATTCCCGTTGTCGAGAGCCTTAGTCTTCTTAATCCCCCAATCTCTGATATCCCGAAATGCTGAAACGGCTTCAACAACTTTTAGTTTCCATGGCTACCTTCTGGTCCATGTGGCCACTTTTCCATATGACCGCAGTCCTATGTCTTTCACGATTTCGGGCTTTCAAATGCCGAAACGCATGGACCCTTTGTCCTCAGGATTCCCGATCCTCCGAATCTCGATTTCCCGAAATGGTTTCCCTTTCGGGATTTTTCTTCTAAAACCTAGATTGTTGCCACGCGTCCCCTCGAGATGGACGATCCTCGTCGTTTCGTGATTTCGGGTTTTGAAACACCGAAATCCCTATGGATTCTTTCCCTTGGAACTCTCAAAGTTCCGATTTCCAATCCTCTGATATGACGAAATGACGTCAGCTAGCCCCACAACGGAGCTTTCCACCTTGTCGGGGTTTTGGAATTCGCAGTTCCGAAATGTGTGTGCTTCCTATCTTCAGAATTCACGAAACGCCGAATCCCGAAATGCCGATGGACTCTCCTATCGGGATTTTTTCTGAATTCTCGTATTTCCGCCACACGTCCTCCTATGATGGACGGTCCTTGGTCATTTCACGATTTCGCGAAATCAAATGCCAATGTCCTCCTATCCTCTTGAACCCCGAAATCCCGACATGAAAAATGTCGATGGGTTCTTGATCGTCGCCACGTGTCTCAACTGACTGACAGTCCTGATTCAGTCTCGAGATTTCACGACTTGTGATTCCCCGATGTCGCAGTTTCTCTATCAACTCAAAACCCCGGTAGCCGAAATACTGACGGGTTCTTGATCTCCGCCACATGTCTCAACAGATGGATGGTCCAGATCAAAATCAGGATTTTCACTATGAAGTGACCCGATCTCCTGTCCTCGAGACTTCCGATACCCCAAATTCATAAACCCCGATATCCCGACGTCTTTCTGGACCTTCACTCTACTTGCGAGAGTTTAACCCTCAACTTCTGTCAGATCCCACGACTGATGGGTATCTAAGTGATTATCTGAAGGCTCACAATCTCCTAAGCTTGAACCCTGGAAATAGTCGTAACCTCCTTTCTTTTCTGTCAAATCGGACGGCTGGCAGGATTTCGCAAATTCTCTACGAAGAATTTTTGACCGCCCATCTCTTCCCTTCGACGACTTCGCAGGTTCGAACCCTTCTGAGGTTTTCCACGACTTCAAGTCTTTCATAGAAACTCCTGTTGGCACTCCTTGCGGTGGACCTTCAAACAATTTCAAGTGTTGAACTCCTTTCAACTCCGCGCACTCCTTGTAGCAACAGTCCTTCAATAGTTTCTCAGGTTTCAAACCCTGGATTCAAGCTTGGTCTGTGCACACCTTGCAAGACTCCTGCGTCAAATCTTCCCTTCAGAGGAAATGAGAACAAAATCTAACCTATCTGAGATTTCAGAGACAAAACCTCTGAACCCTTTTGTCAATGCACTCCTTGTGGACAATTCAACTGCACTCCTTGTAGGAACTCTCGCTCAGACAGAGAAACAATTGAAACTCATTTCCTAACTCTTTCTCTCTCTGACTTCCAACATAATCCTGAAAATCATTCATACACAACATATAGAGCAAATGTATAACAGAAAGAGTAAAACCATGAACATACCATTCATCATTCACATACAAGAAACAAATACAACACCATGAATCTAAATTAAGACTTCTTCTATTAACTCAACTCTATGTACATGGGTGTTTTTCAAAAATAGTTTCTCTGTTCTAGCTCTGTATGCCCTTCTCTTGGTAATGCTCTTCACTATCATACAATACTACAATGAGGGTGTCTATATCTGTTTTCCCTCCACTCCTAAAACTGTCTAATCTGAGAATTCAAAGCTACCTACTAACATAAATGCCTTCTTATTCCTTCAGACGAGAGCGGGTCGCTCAAGGTATGATTACAATCTATAAGTATGCCTCTCCTTAACTATTACATTTACGTTTGGCGCATCCATCTTCAAAAGTTTTTAAACAATTTATCATGTGTCTAAAATGTGTTGGCACTTGCCCCACGCTCGCTTGACGTTGGCGATGCTCCTGCATCATACTTCCTCACTTGAAAATTTTCATGGGCTCCTATCCATGAGCTCTCACACGGTTTGTCCATGCTTCTAAATCTCTGCTTCATTCTCCCAGCTGACATCTTCAACTGGATGTCCCTTCCACTTGACCAAGTATTCAAAGTATTGTTTTCTTCTAGTCTTCTTGTTAATTATTTTGTCTAGTATGCTTTCCATCTGTGGCTTCTCTGCAACAAGCATCTTCTTTGTCCACTGGATCTCTAGTTTTTCATCACTTGTTCCTGTTTCCTCAGTTTTGTATGGGTACAAATCTGAGACATTGAATATCGGAGAAATTTCGATCCCATCGGGTAATTCAATCTCATAAGCATTTGTCCCAAATTTCTTCAAGACCTTACATGGTCCGATCTTCTTCATCTTCAACTTGTTATATGTCCCCTTCGGGAACCTTTTCTTTCTCAAATGTGCCAGAATCAAATCACCAACCTCAAATTGAAGTTGTCTCCTGTGTTGATCTGCTCTGCGCTTATATTCTTGGCTCAAGTTCTGTAAACGCTCCTTCACCTGGCTGTGAAGTTCTTTCATCGCCTCTGCGAAATCTTCTGTAGTATCACTCCTAGTTGCATTTTGTTCTGAATCCCTCAGCTCAAAAATTCCTCTCGGTTGCATTCCATAAAAAATTTGAAATGGACTTTGTCCTGTGCTTCTATTGATTGAATCATTATAAGAAAATTTCGCCTGTGGTAATATGTTGTCCCACTGGCTGTGGTGTTCTGTCACCAAGCTCCTTAGCAAGTCTCCTAAACTCCTATTTACGACTTCTGTCTGTCCATCCGTCTAAGGATGATAAGCTGGACTGAATGATAAATTTGTTCCCAGATTTTTACATAAGGTTCTCCAGAAGTGTCCCACGAACTTAGTGTCTAGATCCGAAACTATGCTCCTTGGTAAGACGTGAAGTCGAATGACTTCTTTGAAAAATAGATTCACAATGTGAGTTGCGTCACTGGTTTTCTGAAACGGTATGAAGTGTGCCATTTTGGAAAATCTATCCACTACCACAAAGATTGAGTCAAACCCTCTTTGTGTTCTTGGCAACCCCAATATGAAATCCATGCTGACTGCATCCCATGGCCTCTCAAGTATGGGTAATGGTTGATAAAATCTTGCATTTTGTCTCTTTCCCTTCGAATGCTGACAAATTCTGCATATGTCCATGAATCTCTTGACATCAGCTCACATTCCCGGCAAAAAATATGACTCATTCGATTTTGCGAATGTCTTTTCGTGACCGAAATGTCCGGCCAATCCTCTGCTATGTTTCTCCTTCAACAAATTCTCTCTCATGGAGCATTTTGGAATATAAAGTTGATTTCCTTTAAATAGTAATCCTTCCTGGATCATGTATTCTGTCCATTGACTTCTGTCCCTGAGAGTTTGATTCTCAGCTGCTTCATACGCCTCCTTAAAATCTGGATCATCTCTGTACATGTCTCTGAGATCATCAAAACCCAATGTTTTGACTCTGAACTCCTGCAATAGCAAACATTTCCTGCTCAAAGCATCAACAACCTTGTTAGTAGTTCCAGAAATATGSTTAGTTACAAAAGTAAAGTTCTACATGTATTCAACCCATTTTACATGTCTTTGATTCAACTTTTCCTGTTGAGTCACAAACTGCAGTGCATGATTGTCACTGTATAAGACAAACTCCTTCAGAATCAAGTAATGTCTCCATTTCTTTAATGCCTAAATAATAGCATAAAACTCCTTGTCATACGTGGAGTATTTCACCTTCTCTTCGTTCAGCTTCTCGCTGAAGTATGCTATTGTCCTGTCTTCTTGACTCAAGACTACCCCTATTGAAAATCCACCTGCATCTCATTTCACTTGGAATGTCTTCTTGAAATTTGGAAACACCAGAATTGGTTGTTCCGTGATTTTCCTCTTCAACAGATTAAAACTCTTCTCAGCCTCTTCTGTCCAGTGAAAAGATTTGTGTCTCTTCTTCACTGTGTCCATTATCGGTGCACTAATTCCACTGAAATTCCTAATGAATTTTCGGTAGAAACTAGCCAATATGTGAAAACTTCTCACCTCAAATATGCTCTTCGGTGATGGCCAATTCTTGATCACCTCTACCTTATCTGGATCCATCCTCAATTTATTTGCAGAAAAAAAAAAACCCAAATAGATGAGTTCTGTCTTCATGAATGAGGATTTCTTTATGTTTATCAACAAATTCTCTTGCTGCAACCTCTTCATCACTGTAGCTAAGTGTTTCATATGCTCTGCCTCTGTTTTACTGAAGATCAATATGTCATCCAAATACACAATGACAAATTTTCCGATGAATTCCTTTAGGACTTTGTTCATCAACCTCATGAAGGTACTTGGCGTGTTCGTTAAACCAAACGGCATAACAAGCCATTCATACAACCCTTCGTTAGTCTTGAAGGTTGTCTTCCATTCATCACCTTCTCTCATACGAATCTGGTGATATCCACTTTTCAAATCAATCTTAGAAAAAATTTTTGCTCCACTTAAGCAATCCATCAAATCATCCATCCTTAGCAATGGAAATATGTACCTGATGGTTATCTTGTTGATTTCCCTTGAATCAATACACATCCTCTAGCCTCCATATTTCTTTGGACAGAGTACTGTCGAAACAACACATGGACTCAAACTTTCTCTAACCAACCCTTTGTCCAACAAATCCTGGACTTGTCTTTTGACCTCTTCATTCTCCTGCGGTGTTAATCTATACGCTTCTTTGTTTGGTAAACTGGCTCCAGGTATGATATCAATGTGATGACTCACACTTCTGATCGGTGGCAATGAACGAGGTAGTTCGTCCACTACTATGTCAGCGAACTCTTCCAGCAGTTCCTGAACCTCTTCTGGTAGATCATCTACCCTTGTGCTGGTTAAAACAATCGTTGGCTTCCTGACCACAATGAATTGCGGTTCCTCCTTCTTCTTAAACTTTGTAAGAAGTTCCATCCCGCTCATGATAAGTACAATGTTGCTTACTTCAGGTTTCACCTCCTTATCTTTGATTGCAAGAAACATGTGAGTTCTCCCATTCTTCTCTAGGGTGTATGTGTTCATCCTCCCATCATGAATCACATTTCTGTCATATTTCCACGGTCTACCCAACAATAGATGACAAACATCCATGGGAATAACATCACAGAGTATCTTATCATTATATCCTCTAATCTTAAATTCAACTAAACATTGTTTAGTGACATTTACTTGATGTCCTTTTTGTAGCCATGAAACTCTATATGGACTTGGATGTTCAATCATCTCCAGCTCCAAATTTTCTACCATCTCCGTTGAAACGATATTATCCGTGCTACCACTGTCCACAATGACCTTGCATACCCTATCCTTGGTTTTGCAAGCAGTCCAAAAAAGACTGTTTCTTTGTACTGGATTTTCCACCTCCTTCTCTGGTGTCAAAAGAGCTTTTCAAATCATCAACGATATTCCACCTTTAGCATCTTCTGACTCAACATTCCACCTCTGTGCTTCGGAAATGTGAGCCTCACCACCTTCTTTCTTCTTATCTAGACATTCATAAGATTTGTGTCCATTCTTTCCACATGTGAAGCACTTTATTACTCCACCTCTTCCTCTTCCTCTACCTCTAGTATGAGGAAAAATGTTTCCATCTGCATACTGACCTCTCTGTTCGGTATGTTTCCCTCTCTGCGAACTTCCACCTCTCTCAGTTTGAGTCTCAGGTTTTTTCCCGTCTTCTTTGTGTTTCAGATTTCTATTCTGGGCAACTGATTTGCCTCTGGCTTGACTTCTGCCTCGGCCTCTCTGACCTTGTTTTCGACTCAGCTTCTCTTCAGATTTTAGAGCCATCTGATAAGCATATTCCACCATTCATATGGTCATCATTCTCATCTCATCCTGAATGTCGTATCTCAGGCCATTCATGTACCTGGAAACCTTTTCATCATCGCTTTCCCGATGACCTGCCCTGATGTTCAGCCTGTAGAATTCTTTAGTATATTCCTTCACTGTCATCAACTTCTGTCTCAAATTCTTCATTCTTCGAAACAGAGTAATCTGGTAATCCCTGGGAATGAATTTTGCCTTCATATTCGCAATCATCCTATCCCAACTCTTGATTTTCTGCTTTCCTTTGCAGCATCTGTCATCTTGTAGTTCATCCCACAACAATGTTGCATGTCCTTTCAATCTTGTGACAGTATGTATGACCTTCTTGTCTTCCTCGACATCTTCATAGTCAAAATAAGTGTCTAGAGCTCTAATCTAGTCTAGAAGCTCTTCATCATCTAGGTTTCCCTCATAAACTGGGATGTCCATTTTTTCCCTGGCACCCATCCTTGCGACAACTCTAATCAAGGGTTCATTTGTAACATCTTCCGCTGAAATTTCTTCTTCTTCATGTTCAACTTCATTTTCACTTTCAGAATCACTAAGATCTCCAGCACCGACTGTGCACCTCTGTGTTGTCTCCATGTCCTCAAGTTTGGTGTGTAAATCATGCATTTCTCTTACCATGGCTGGGTCAAGCATCTGCCTACCTCTTCTTCTTGGTATTTCCCTTTCCTCTGGTGGATCGGGTGTTTGCCTGTCCCTTCTTCTTGGCATCATGGTGAATCTTCCTTTTCCTTGCTACAGAAAACAAAGAAACCTTTCTGTTCTTTGATACCAAACCTGACGCAGACCTATGCCCCCTCTGCCTCGGCCACAGTCTCTGCGCTGACCTTCCGATCTTAACGGATCGTTCTAATTTCACCTTCAAGCCAAAGTGGCTCTTTTGATTCCTCACTAGAATCTCTGTTAAAAACCTAATTCACAGGTCATTCCTTTTCCCCTGTCACGGCTTCCGTGCATACTTTATCTCTCCCCGACATAAATTTTGGGTTTTGGGGTTTCGCGATTCCCGTTGTCGAGAGCCTCAGTCTTCTCGATCCCCTGATCTTCGATATCCTGAAATGCCGAAACGGATTCAACAGCGTTTAGTCCCCATGGCTACCTTCTGGTCCATGTGACCACTTTTCCATATGACCGCAGTCCTATGTCTTTCACGATTTGGAGATTTCAAATGCTGAAACACATGGACCCTTTGTCCTCAGGATTCCTGATCCTTCAAATCTCGATTTCCCAAAATGGTTTCCCTTTCAAGATTTTTCTTCGAAAACCTATATTTTTGCCACGCGTCCACTCGAGATGGACGATCCTCGTCGTTTCGTGATTTCGGGTTTTGAAACACCGAAATCCCTATGGGTTCTTTCCCTTGGAACTCCCGAAGTTCCGATTTCCAATCCTCTGATATGACGAAATGATGTCATTTGTCCCCACAATGGATCTTTCCACCTTGCCAGGGTTTCGGACTTCGCAGTTCCGAAATGTGCGTGCTTCCTGTCTTCAGGATTCGCGAAACGCCGAATCCCAAAATTCCAATGGACTCTCCTATCGGGATTTTTTCCAAATTCTCGGATTTCCACCACGCGTCCTCCTATGATGGATGGTCCTCGGTCATTTCGTGATTTCAAGAAATCAAATGCCAATGTCCTCCTGTCCTCTTGAACCCCGAAATCCCGACATGTAAAATAACGACGGGTTCTTGATCGTCGCCACGTGTCTCAACTGACGGACGATCCTGATTCAGTCTCGGGATTTCATGACTTGCGATTACCCGATGTCACAATTTCTATGTCAACTCAAAACCCCGGTAGGAAAAATACCGACGGGTTCTTGATCTCCGCCACGTGTCTCAACAGATGGACGATCTAGATCAAAATCGGGATTTTCACTATGAAGTGACCCGATCTCCTGTCCTCGAGACTTTTGATACCCCAAATTCATAAACCCCGATATCCCGACGTCTTTCTGGACCTTCACTCTGCTTGCGAGATTTTAACCCTCGTGCAACTCCTGTCAGATCCCACGACTGACGGGTATCTAAGTGAGGATCCGACAGCTCACAATCTCCTAAGCTTGAACCCTGGAAACAGTTGTAACCTCCTTTCTTTTCTATCAGATCGGATGACTGGAGGGATTTCGCAAATTCTCTACGAAGAATTTTTTACCGTCTATCTCTTCCCTTCGACGACTTCACAGGTTCGAACCCTTCTGAGGTTTTCCACGACTTCAAGTCTTTCAGAGAAACTTCTGCTGACACTCCTTGTGGTGGACCTTCAAACACTTTCAAGTTTTGAACTCCTTTCGACTCCGCGCACTCCTTGCAGCAGCAATCCTTCAATAGTTTCTCAGGTTTCAAACATTGGCTTCAAGCTTGGTCTGTGCACACCTTGCACGACTCCTGTGTCAAATCTTCCCTTCAGAGGAAATGAGAACAAAAACTAACCTATCTGAGCTTTCAGAGACAAAACCTCTGAACCCTTTTGTCAACACACTCCTTTCGGACAATTCAACTGCACTCCTTGCAAGAACTCTCGCTCAGACAGAGAAACAATTGAAACTCATTTCCTAACTCTTTCTCTCTCAGACTTCAAACATAATCCTGAAAGTCATTCATACACAACATAGAGAGAAAATGTATAATAGAAAGAGTAAAACCATGAACATACCATTCAACATTCACATACAAGAAACAAATACAACACCATGAATCTAAATTAAGGCTTCTTCTATTAACTCAAATCTCTGTACACGGGTGTTTTTCAAAAATAGTTTCTCTGTTCCAGCTCTGTATGCCCTTCTCTTGGTAATGCTCTTCACTATCATACAATACTACAATGAGGGTGTCTATATCCATTTTCCCTCCACTCCTAAAACTGTCTAATATGATAATTCAAAGCTACCTACTAACATAAATGCCTTCTTAGTCCTTCAGACGAGAGCGAGTCGCTCAAGGTCTGATTACAATCTATAAGTACGCCTCTCCTTAACTATTACATTTACGTTTGGCTCATCCATATTCAAAAGTTTTTAAACAATTTATCATGTGTCTAAAATGTGTTGGCGCTTTCCCCACGCTTGCTTGACATTTGCGATGCTCCTACATCACCCGTGAGCATGTTGCACAGCCTAATGACTTTGTAAAAAATTCAAACAGACCTACAGGAAAGACGTCTAAAGGTGATGTTGATTTGGGTTTTAAAAATAAGAGAGATGGAAGGTTGATTTCGAGGAAGCTTCGAAACAAGTCAAACCCTCATGTGAGCTCGATCAAGATGATCGAGATCCATGAGAGTTCGGATTCTGAAATTGATAGATTTCTTGTTGAAGAAGACCCTCTTTCTTTCCAACCAGACCTTGATCAGTCTTACATCTTCGTAGATAATATACCGCCTTGTCTGAAACATAGTTAAGGGTTTCCTGGTATCAGGTTGGATAACAAATCTACAGTACATGTTGGGGACGTTCCGGTTCACAACCATGGTAATTCTCAAGTGACTGTTGCACAACCACAATGTGAAGCTTGCCTATTCTAGATTAACAAGTACTACACTGATATACCTATTTTACAGTCACAGATCAAAGCCCTTAATGACCAAGTCAACCCATTAAATAATGAAATTCACAGCCTCCAGTTTGTCATTCAGAAACAAGGGAAACGCATGAAAGCTACAGGGAATGTCATTTTAAAAAATGTTGATACTGCAACAACAATAATAAATTCTGAGATCATGTGATATGATTTGATTTTACAGTTAGAGGTAAGATTTCCTTTTGTCTTAAAATAGTGTTATATTTTGTTTATTAAATAAATTAGATTTTTTTTTTATTGAATAGATTAGATTTTATTTTTTAAAATAGACTAGCTACACAATCAGTAGATTCTGTAGCCAGTCTTTTTCTAATTCGAAATTTGCAAAATTATGGTTAAATATGTATCTAAATTTCTCTATTTTATCTTTTCTTTTTAGGATATCTAGGAGTTCATGGTGACCAAGTGATCTGAAATATTTTTGGGGCTTGTTATCCATATCTATGATACATTTTTGTATAGACAGGAATACATTTTTTTTTAGCTTTAGAAGATTTAGTATGATCTGGGTGGTTATATCCCCTTTCTATTTTTGTAATCAATATCTGATCTCAGAAGATTAGACAGTTACCTTTCTGAAGGCTTTAAAAAACTCATTATTTTTTGTAATCAAGACACCTTAGCCTGGGGCTAAAGGTGGACAACTTATACACAAATTTGGACAGAACGTATGTTTACATTTCTGCTTTAGCTATCTGTAAATATTGTTGTTGTCTATGGTTTTTTTATCTTGATAATTCGATAATTGTTGATAGCTTTTGTCTTCACAAATTATTATGTCGTCAAGATAATTTCTTTCATACAGTCCACAATTTTATGCTTCAGTTATATGAAAATAGTGATTGATTGTTCAATTCAAATGATAAGGTTTATCTTTAATCTTGTTGAATAATTGAAAGCAGGTTGTTACTGTTAGATTTATCTTATGTGTAACTGCTTGCAGTCACAAATGTCACAGTTATTATTTGCATATTATCATCCTATCATTAAAATCCAAACAGTCGATATACTGTTTGGCATTTATTTTGAACAGCGTAAAGGTTCACTGCAGATTTATCTCATGGACAGACTGGATGGACGATTCATGATCATACAAACGTCGGATACATACTGATCAACTCATTAATAGGTTAGGTTGTTTCTTTTATTTGTTTGTTTATTTTCGAAACTCTTATATGTGGTCTGGTTTTCGCCATCTACATATTATTGTTCCATAGTATTTTGATATTTAATCTTACAGATACATAGAGATAAAAAAAAAGAAAAAAAGAAATAGTTTATTTTGTTTTCTTTATCTATTTTTATCAAAAGAACCACCTTTTCATAGATTTCCATGAGTTCAATTTAAAACTCACAATTTGTATAACATGCTCATAAATTAGAGAAACAGATATGTTGTGTAAATATTATTTAAAATAGTTATATACATACGTGTACATATATATATTAGTAATTAGTAATTAGTTAGTTATTTCATTCCTTTATTTATTTATTTGTTTCCTTTAGGACTTTTAGATTGGCCAATGGAGCCATTAAACCCGTCAGAACGAGTCATACCAAACGGCTTGGGTTAATTAGACAACCCCGGACCAGACTCGTTCTTCCAATTGACGGATGGTCAATTTCTCCAGTCAACAAATGACACTAGAAGGAGGGCCTGAACACTATTGATGGCATGTGGAGGTCGCAAGACTCCTCCCCCACACACTCGCTCACCTATAGTAACAATAAGTCATTCTGACAACAACATCACCTCTCAAACAACAACCACATCAAACGAAAATCCACAGATTGCCGTTGAACCAATAACACCAAACCCCCTGGAGTCCAATGTAAAAGAAATTGTTCGTCAATCACTCCTAAGGACACACGGTGCTTTGGCCCGTATCAGACAACCAGGTCGGCCATTGAATCAACCACTAGAATTTTCTGATATTAGAGAGCAACTTGAAGGCACTGGTCTTACCCTAAATCCTACAGATCTAGATCACATCCCCACTCTTGTAGCCGGAGGATCTGGTATCCCACCATCACCACTACCTTCATCTCCCTCCTCTTCAGGAGAAGAATCATGGGACGAAGGCAGTTCTTCATATCAGCCTTCGACACCACCCACACCTATGGAAAATCCAAACAATCCCACCAGACCTTGGCTAGATCAAGATGTTGTGGCTATATCTGGACCCCAGCATCCTTTGCCTAAACATTCGGAGAAATGGCTCCCCAAATTTGATCCAGATTCTAAGCAGATCGTTGAGGATCATATAAAAAAATTCATGCTAGCCATTAGACTCTGAAGCATAGAACATGAAGACATAGTATGTAGACTTTTTCCATACACATTTTAAGGCAATGCCTCTACCTGGTATTTTTCCCAACAACCCCACACCATTGTATCCTGGGATAGATTCGAATCTTGTTTCCTTGAGAAATTTAGAGACGACAAATCTCCCAAAATCTTAGTCATGGAACTCTCCAGTTTAAAGATGAACCCCAAGGAAAAAATAAAAGACTTTAACCAAAGGTTTCTAACATTAAAAAATTGAATCCCCACTGATTCAATGCCTACTAAAAATCTTATTTTCACATACTACACCAAAGCCCTGCACCAGAACATAGCAATCTGGGTAAAAAGGTCTAAGAAAGCAACATTATTGGAAGCCTTCAAGGAGGCAAGCCAAATTGAGAAAGATATTCTAAGCATAAAAGACAATATCAGTAACGAGGCAAAGATTACCTCATCTTCCAAGAAGAAAATAGAAATTATTCCTAGGCCTCCCCAAACCAAAACTCAATCAGACAGTTCAGATCTGGAAAGTTTACACAAGGTCGTTCAGAAGTTGTCAAATCAAGTTATAGATTTAAGGAGAGCAGCAGAAGAATCTTCTTCAAGCAAAGGGTCTTACAAACCCCCTTTTAGAAATCCTTTTCCCACAAACCAGCCTAACTCAAATTCTAAAGGCCTAAATCTAGAAAGCCTACAATATGCTATCCAGACAATTCTTGAATCACATGATAACTTAGTTCCTCCCGAGATTTCTGAAGATGTGGTTGAACAAGAAATAGTGGAAGAGGACGAATCCTCTCCCAAAATCTTCGGGCATTTTTAGGATAGTATCTTTCAAGCCAATTTTGAAATGGTGCATCCTTACAATACCAGAAGCAACACAGCGAATAAAACCTCTTCTGAAATTGGAACTAATGCACCTCAAAAACAATCTAAACAAATTGAAACTAAACAAAATTCAGCGACTCCAAGTTTAGAATATTATTTGATTGAGGATCTCAAAAAACTTAGAGCTAATATTTTTGTTTATGAATTATTGAAATTTCATTTTCTTCTGCAAAATATGCTTCAGAATATTGCAGAAAACAACAAAAACATCAATCTGAACAACAATAAATTTGCAGAAACAACCCTAAAACACCTCAAAAGGTCTCTGTTAAAATGACACTAGAATCCTCTGATAAAAGAGACCTTGCTATAAAAAGCGTAACAAATGTAGATAAAATAGTTCCTGGGGCTGCAACTAAAAACCAACAAACTTCTGTTGTTAATACTCACAGAAATGTCCCACCCTTTTTGTTGACTTTTGAAATTTTCAACAGGAATGTACACAATTGTATGGTATATTCTGGTGCATCGTCAAACGTAATGCCTTGGTCTGTCTACGAAAAAATCAATGCTGAATTTCAACCTTCCGATCTGAAAATTATTCAGCTTGATCGGACCAGTGTTAAGGTAATAGGTGAATTAAAAAATGTCCGTATCAGATTATCATCTAATCCTAAATTCCACCAGATTATTGATATTATTGTTGTTGATATACCTGAAGTATATGGCTTATTTTTAAGTAGGGATTGGTCCGAACAACTGTATGGTTACTTTGCGACAGATTGGTCTCATTTGTGGCTACCAGAAAATGGAAAGCCTAACAGAATTAAGATCAATCATGAGTGTTACCTCAAGCTTACGGTAACTGATTTAAATGATCCTAATGAACCATTTACTGCTTCCACCAATTCACCCGAAATGCAGGGGATGAACACCTTTTTTAGCAACTTCATGGCTGAAACTTCTACCATTACTGACCCAGAACAACAGTCTAAACTCCTGACATGCACACAGTCAATAGTTCTCTCTAAGGTGTCACATACAGTTGATGAGAATCATATCTGGTCTCTTTACTTCGATGGATCTAAATCTAAAGAAGGAGCCAGTGCAGGATGTGTGCTCATTGATCCAGCAGGTAACAAAACTTTGATTGCTTGCCAATTAGAATTTGAATGCACAAACAATACATCTGAATACGAGGCACTCATGTCTCAGAAAGGCATTAGATTTAAGAGTTCATAATTTAATAGTTTTCGACGATTCAGAAATTGTGGTCAGATAGGTAAGAAACTCCATTCATTGCCTATCTCCACACCTAAAAAGTTATCAAGCTGAGGTATGGAATCTAATGAACAAATTTTCTGTGTTTAACATTAATTCTATTCCAAGATTGAATAACTCTGAGGCTGACTTGTTGGCTAATGTCGCTTCTAAACTTTTTCCCACAGAAGGCCTTTCTCCAAACGTGTTTTTTGTTGAGTTGTTGTTTAGACCATCCGTCTCGGACAACATCACTAATTGGAGAGTTTTAGATGACGATTAACAGATCATCAGTTTCTTTCACATGGAAGATATTTTCCAAGGTGCAGTTATCGATGAAGGCACCCATGACGAAGACCTCCACAATTTTACGGTAATATCAGACCCAAGATCTCCTAAATCAACATTGGATCTGGTAAATTCTATACCAAAATATGTGGTAAGATTAGAAAAGTTTTATGATTTGCATGATAAATTCAGAAAAACAGTAAATTGTAAAACAAATAGTTTTTCCTTGACCCATGAAAAGGTGAATCTAGGAACTAAAGATAATCCACAATGCATTAATTTGGGAATGGGATGTTCTGAGCAAGAAAAGTCATCCTTTATTAAGTTGTTTAAGGAATTTAAGAATGTTTTTGCTCGGACATACGATGATCTAAAAACCTTCGATCCTAACATCATACAACACATTATTCCCATGAAACCCCAAACTCAACCTTTTCAACAGAAGTTGAGAAAGATGCACCCAAAACTTGAACCAACAGTCAAGAAGGAACCAAAAAAACTATTGAATGCTAAGATAATCTTCCCGGTAAGACATACACAATGGGTCTCTAGTCTTATCCCTGTAAGGAAGAAAAGTGGCGAAATTTGACTATGTGTCGATTTCTGAAATTTAAACCGAGCATCTGATAAAGACAACTACCCTGTTCCTCCCATGGAATAGATTCTCCAACATGTATCTGGTTCCGAAATATTGTCACTATTAGATGGTTTTTCAAGGTATAACCAAGTCCTAATGTCTCCCCCAGACCAGCTGAAAACCACTTTCCGTACTCCATGGGGTACCTATGCCTATAGAAAGATGCCCTTTGGGCTTATAAATGTCGGTGCCACTTTTCAGAGAGCGATGGATATCACTTTTCCGGTCTAATCAATCAATCTATAATAGTCTATTTAGATGATGTTACTGTCTTCTCAAAGAATACATGATATTATTTAGCTCATCTAAGATATGTTCTACAACGAGGTCGCAAATACGACATTTCTCTAAATCCCAAAAAATTTGTCTTTGCAGTGGAACAGGGAAAGCTGCTTGGATTCATAGTATCCAATGAAGGGATTATCATTGACCCTAAAAGGACTCAAGTCATTTTGAAACTCCCCCTCCCCCCTCTTCCAAAAAGTCTATGCAATCTTTTTTAGGTCAGATAAATTTTGTTAGAAGGTTTGTCCCGAGTTTTTCAGAAATGGTCAGGCCATTACAAAACTTAATAAAAAAGGCCATAGTGGAGGCTCCATCCCTAATGAGCCCTGACTTTTCGCGAGATTTCACTCTCTACATGTTTGCCTCTTATTGGTCTTATGCCGCTGTGCTAACCCAAAAGAATGCTGAAAATAACAAAGTTCCTATTGCCTTTATGAGCTCAGCCTTTAAGGGAGCAGAGCTTAATTACCCAGCAGTAGATCAACAGGCTTATGTTGTTTTTAAAGTAGTAAAACATTTTTGATCTTATCTACTGAAATCTAGGATGAAATTCATTGTTCCTTACCCTACTGTCAGAAATTTGTTAGTACAGAAAGAATTGGGTGAGAAACGAGCAAACTGGGTCACATCCTTACAAGAATATGACCTCGAGATCAATCCAGCACAAATTGTTAGAGGCCAAGGTTTATGTAAATTAGTTGTTGATTCAACTATAGAACAACAAAATCTAACCGATATGTTATTTGAAGATCAACATAATCAAAATCAAATATGCTATGTACAAAATCCTACAAGTCCTTGGTATGATGACATCAAGTTTTATCTAATACATAGATCACCTCCCTTCACCTTGATCCACAAAAGAGGAGAGCGTTGAGATTAAAATCTACACCTTTCTAGCTAGTGAATGGTATTTTGTTTCACCAAAATTTTGATGGAATACTTATGCGTTGTCTGGCAAGAGATGAAGCAGATAAAGTCTTATCAGAATTACATGCAGGGGAAGCTGGTGGACATTTCAGTGGAGATACCACTGCCCACAAAGTATTAAGGGTAGGGTATTACTAGCCCACCCTTTTCAAAGATGCCCATGCGTTATGCCGCAAGTGTGTAATCTATCAAAACGCTTCTGGACGAGTACAGAAGTCAGCATTCCCACTGCAACCTGTCTCGGTGGATTTCCCTTTTCAGCAATGGGGCCTTGAAATTATAGGCCCAATTAACCCGACCTCCTCACAGTAGCATAAATACATCATTACAACGACAGATTATTTCACCAGATGGTCTGAGGCTGCACCATTAAAAGTGGTAAACACCAGTCAGGTAATATCCTTCCTTAATTCAAACATTATCACTTGTTTTGGTATTCCTGAATGTCTAGTGATCAATAATGCTTCTTATTTTTTGTCTCTCGAAATGAGTGATTTTTCTTTAGAAAAAGGAATAAAACTAAAGTTTTCTGCCAGCTATTACCCCCAAGGAAATGGTTTGGCAGAATCGACCAATAAAAACCTAAACAAGATCATCAAGAGAACGGTCTCTAAAAACCACAAAAACTGGCATAATGCACTATTCAATGCAATCTGGGCTGATAGGGTAACTCCAAAAATTGTTGTTGGTAATTCCCCCTTTTTCCTCATTTACGGTAGGAAAGCAATTCTTCCACCGCACGTTCTCCTTCCATCTCTGCAGTTATCGCAGAAGGTCCAGGAAGAAGACTGTCCTCCTTTGGAAAATCGGATTAATGCTTTGTTGAAGTTAGAAGAGGTAAGGGGTCAAACAAAACCAAAAATGGATCAACATCAACTTATTGTCAAAAGTTGGTTCGATTCGAATTCTTCCTCGGACAAGAATTTTGAGGTAGGTGATCTTGTCCTTAAGTGGGACAAACCTCATGAGGGGAAAGGCAAACATACTAAGTTCCAAAACCCGTGGTTGGGATCGTTCTTAATTGCTAAAAAACTAGGTCCCAT
>JZKD02S1917122.1:82191-110284 GCA_000966675.3 Picea glauca
TTATCTCTCATATATTGTTGGGTGGAAGGAAGGGGCAAGGATGGAGAGTTCAACTCTCTCTTGATATTGGAGGATTGTATATTCCTCTTGGAGGTTTATCCCTCCCTTTACATTTTGAAGCTGTAGCTACCTTTGGAAGTCATTGCTTCCCTTGAACAAATAACTATTGATTATTTTTCATATATTGTGCATGGTGTATTGTGGTGTATTGGTGTAACTCTTATACTATTGTTCATTGCTCATTGGATATAGTTGAATGGTTTAAGTATAAGTTGGAAAAGGTTTTAAATTGTACTTGATACTGATTCACCCCCCTCTTAGTATCAATACTTCTCCTTCCTAGGAAAGAAAAATTGGAAAATTTTCTAAGTGTCCTACTTGAAAGAGACAATGAGAGCTTGAATTCAAAATCCCATAACTTCCTCATACGATGCCCAATTGAGGTGCCATTTTTTTCAACACAGAGAGCGCATAGAGACGCTTCTATCAAAATAATTGAACATTTTGTTAAAGAATTTGATTGAATCCATGTTTATTGATGGCCATGGTTAGCGAGGCTTGCTTGGAGGGAAATCCTTTGCGATCATTTTGACACTTCCAGACCTCAGATTTCGATTTCGTCAATTGCGTTGGAATCTTAATCATGTAATCCATACAACTAGCCTATTTAAGGAGTGACAAATCCACTTTGGCCAGTACCCAAAATTGTGAGCAAGGACATTTTTAAATGATAGTTTGGATCCCATCCTTGATATTGCTTCACCATAATTCGATTACATAAGTTTATGTGTCATCCATGATGAATAGGGACTTAGTTTATCCATTGGCGTTGTAGTGATGCATCGGTGGCATGAAGTTATAAATCTACCAAAATGGCCAACTGGCATTCAGAGTGCTTAGTACTACCTAGGAGCTGGGGGGATCGAGTCTCTTTCGAAGTGTACCTCAGAGCCAACATAAGACCAACGTATGTCGTGATTAACTAATCTAATTCTAGATGGTTCTTTCACAATGAATATTTAGTCATAACGTCTGGAAATGAAAAAAAATCAAGCTAGTACCATGTGCGCGAAGAAAGCCACAAGGGAACACTACAAACTTGATTACGACTGTGATATGAAGTGAATCAAATGAGATAAGAAATTGTTAACCAACTTTCTAGATAGGAATTGAGAGTTTATTCATTGGAAATGTAAGGGGATTGATTGATGAGCGTAACAAGAAGGGATTTGAGTTGGGAGGGGAATGAGATAGGACTCAAGACGAAAGTGGGATATGTTGAATTGATTAATGTTGGAGAGAGGGAGAATATTGTCATCAATACGCTCGATGATAATGAGGGGTGGACATCCTTACAATGACGCATCGACGACGGGAGAGAGAAACTTTTCAATGGGTAGTGCGTCGAGGGCGGAGAGGTGAACCTCATCTATAAGCATTGTAATGAAGCAAAAGGGAGGGAGCGCCACCGTTATGTGATGCATCGGTGCAAGTAGAAGAAATTTAGCTAGTGGAAGGAGTTTGCACAATGATGGTGAATGCACAAACATTATCGATGCGTTGGCATTGATCACATGTAATTCATAGGTGAGGAAGACATGCATTAGTGAAGTTTAGCGAAGGTGCGATGACACATCAACAAAGTTCAAAGGGAGGCAAATTATGTATTGGTGAAGGAATCAATGGCACACCAATGTAGAGGTTAAATAAAGGGTGTGCACTTCTATGAGCTATGTGTCAACGTAGGAAGAGGGAACTTGCTAAAGTGTGGATTGTCGGGTAGAAGTGATCTGAGGAGTAACTAGAAATGATGAGGCAGGGAGAGCGAGATGAAAAACTTGGGCGTATCCATTTGAGCAAGGGAAAGAGGGAGAGGGTCCTAGTAGGAAGAATTGAAGTGGGGGGAAATTTCTTGTCTTGGAGAGATGCTAAGACAAGAAAATTGGGAGGTTGTTATGCACGCGCAACACGCTCATAAAATCTCAACAATGGTTCACCCCTGAGCTAGGGCTAAATTCCACCTGGGTAAAGGATTGATAACCAAACTAATGCCTCTTTGAAAGTATACAACTCAGACACTAGTGCCAACTCAAACTAACAGCCTACAGTCCCTCATTCCCCACATTCTTGTCCCACCCTAGGGAGTGTGCCCCTTCTCTATTCAACAATCCTTTGACTGCCCCACTTCCCTTCCGGGGCTTCAACAACAGGCCAAAAAGGAAGTCTCAAAACCCTGTAGTTGCAGTTTGGCACATTGGGAAATCAATTCCTAGTAGTTCTCTCACCCGGAGAGAATGCTCATGGACCTGAAAACCCGCTTCTTCAGTGTCCTACAATCTTGACAACCCACTTCTTCATTGTCATATGAGCATCACAACCCACGTCTTCAGTCTAGCTCCAGAACTAACCAAAGTCCTAATACAAGTACAAATACGGGTGTTTGTAGCATGAAGGTATAGATGATAGTCCCCTGGAGGTAGTGAGGTATGAATGATAATGGGAAGATTCCCCCCAAAGGAACTAAATTTTCCCTAATTATATTTTCATGTTCCCACTTGAAACTTGTCATGTTGGGAATTATCTTGGTTCCACATGGATTCCTTCACAGTGTGATATGTTCCTCAACATAAGGACTTAGAATATATTTATATGTCCATAGTTTATACTTGATATATTTTTGGAAATATTAATAAAATATTCCTTTGGGTTTAAACCCCCTAGCTTAGCCCCTTTTCTCATTCTAGTAGAGTTTATCCCCCCATACTCTTTTACATGGTTGGTTTGCAGAAGTGATGTATTTTCATTAAAATTGAGTATGATTTCATTTTACAAAATTAGGTTTGTTGGCCTTTCAACTTCTGTCTCACCAACCCAATAACCATACATGCAATATGGCCTCAAAATACATTCATACAAAGGAACTCTAGCCCCACAGTATCATGTTTCATCATCCTTTATGTACAATTAAATTTATATTTACAATGAGGTTTGGCCTAGGGGTACTACAATATTTATAGGCTTTACTTCATGCAAAACCCTAAATCATGGTGCCCAAAAATGGTTACAGATCCATGCAGATGATTGGTTGCAATCTTTAGTCGGTTGTCACTTGACCTCCTGTCAGTTGACCTTTCAACCTTCCAGTCGACCACTTCAACCTTCGAATTTCTAGTCAATCACTTTGATCTTCGACTTAACCATCAACTTGACTTGACATGTCTGTTGATTCATCACACAGTCGATCCACCTCGATTAGCCAATCGATTGACTGTTATTTCACTGTAAATAATATAAAAACCCAACAGGGTGTTGCACGAGTGGTATTATTCTAAAATTTTCGGCTCTACTCTTCCATAATTACTCCAAGTTTACCACTATTTGTGGCTCAAGGGGGCTATCTCTCAGTCCTTTATCATTCTACAATTGGGTTGAGTAGGGTTTTTTTTGTTATTTTGTATTTTGGCATCAAGGTTATATGAATTACTAAAGGTTTGGGTTCTACTTATTGTTATTTAGAGGTGGCCAATATTGACCTTCATTATCTTTTAGTATTGAGGGGTTGGTATCGATAGAGGATAGAAGGCCATAGTCATTATGGGAGGTGCTTCTTGAGTGAATCCTCCGACCTCCATCATGCACCAAGGAGGATTAGTTATATTCTTGTATATATCTAGGTAGCTATTTCCCATATAGTAATAGAATGGCTAGCCAAATTAAGGTTTAGAATGATAAGTATGCATAAATTTTAGAGGTTGTCTCATTAGAGTAGGAAAATTGAAAAATTGGAAGCAAAGTGTAGTATATTGTACGAAGTAGTCTTAGGTCTTACCAAGAGTTCCTACTTTTGGAGTGCTCATCCAATGGATTTAATTGGGTTTGTTTTAGATATAGTCAAGGATGAGGAGACTATATGACAAGAACCTAGAGGTTTGGAGATGGAAAATGTTGAATTAATCCACCAACTACAAGAAGACATCGAGCATGAAGCTCTTAGTGGGCACTTCTTTTTTAATCTCGTGGTTTTAAATGTTTTGTAAGGTAGGTTTGATCTTAGATTAGTGTCCTAGGATATATACTAGTCCATTCTGTTATCACACTAAATTGCCTTGGGTCTTTTTAGTTTGTTTTCAATCCTTTTTAAGCCTTAGTTTTTAATTTTTTTTCTTTTAAAGTCTCATCCCTTTAAAATCTATGATTCGTAGGACCCCTTGTATGACTAAAGTTTTTGAGTCTTAGCTCTAATTTGATCCTCAAATTGTTTTTTTTCCTTAAAACCATTCCTAGCTCATGTTTTATTTTGGTCCATTCATGATTTGTCCCTAGGTCGATCCCTCCCATGACTATATTTATGTGACACTCCTCTCTCCTCACTCATGACCTCATAGGCATACATCAAGCGTCCTCTCTTACTTTTCTAATCATATTTTGAAGTGGATGCGTTGCCTGCTCATCAGGTAGTTTCGTAGCACCTATCACGTTCATCACACTTCCACCGTGATCCATGATTTCCACGACTGATGTCATGTACCTTGTTTTCAGTGCCAGAAGTTGGCTAAGGATGCCTTCAAAGATATTGCATTTATGAGCTTTGGTAACAGTTTTTTAATTTTGAAAGACTCAACAGTGTTGCGCTGCGCAAATTCATAAGCGTTGATCAAGCGACCGCATGTCAACCAAATCCAATGCTGAGAAAGATTTCAGGGCCGAGGTTTTCTAAAAGTTCATCCTAATATTGTGTTGAAGATCTCAATAGGTGTCTACTACACAGGTATCCACTGTTACCTCCTCTGCGTATTAATATTCACAGGAAATTTGTTCTTGGGTTTTCGTTTTGCTAAGTTTGCACAGTGGTAAAAGATTCATCTTTGTATGATAGCCTCATATCCTCTCTTTTTCAGACCTGTAAACCTCATGGCCCGTATATGAGTCAGATTTCTGTTATCTCCCTTAGCCCTTGAAGTTGCAAGCTTTAGACAAGTATATTCTCTGCGTATGTGTTGCGCTACCCAGAGGCTTTGCTTAACCTCTCACTGCTTCCCCTGCCTCCTTTCATCTTGAAATTAAATGTTTTACTTAGTTTCATAGGGTCAGCCTTGCATATTTGAAACCCCATTCAAAGTCTCCTGATAATTACCAAACCTTTTAAGATCCCTCATTCTGAGTCATGGAGATCCCTAAATCGAAGAAGGCACATAAAGGAGGCAAGATAGTTAGGACAGAACTAGTGGACATGCTTCTTTTTAATACAGAACCCATGGCAAGAGAGGCCTTTCAAAGAGTAGGGTGCCTCTTCTTCTGTCAAAACATGCAAAGAGGCCATCCGGAGGTAGCAAGACAGTTTGCATTGCAGTTTGATGGTAAGAAAACTAATGTTGGGGATTTGGAGTTTGAAGTGACTGAAGCCTCCATCTCAGCTGCAACAGGGATCCCCATTATAGGTAAAAGGTGGTTCAAATCCATGGCTTTGAGTTAATCTTATGTAAAATATCTCTTTAAACTTGAATATCAAGCCAATGACCTGTCCAAAAGTATGCCAAGGAGCCATTTGATTGAACAAATTGACAGACTACTGAAGATCATACAAAGATATTTTACTTGTGAAGGGAGATTCAACACATTATACCAGTACCATATAAGATTGTTGCTACATTTTACTGGTAAGGTTGAGATGAATATTCCTTATTACTTGTTGAGGAGTATAGGTAATATGTCAGACAGGATACAGGCCAAATCTAAAGATCTGGATTCTAGCCTTTTCCACTCTGGATTAATCAGAATGTTAGTATCTGAGGAATTGGGCAAGAAAGATATTCCATGGGATCATTTTGTGGTTACTTCTCATTTTAAGTTGGATCTAGCACCCACTCCTCAATCACAGAGGGCAAGTCCTTTGTCACCTACCAATGATACCAAAGCGGGGACCAGTAGGAAGAGAAAGGGAAGAGCCCTTGTTCAAGTGTCTGAGGTCAACAAGAAGGTCATTGAAGCTGAGGAGGAAGTTTTTCCTTATCCACACAGAGATTTTTCACCACCTCCTCCACCAGGGTTAGAAGAGGTTCCTCCTTCTACCAAAGCTACATCTAAGAGAGGGAAGAAGCTTCTCTTTTCCCCTTCTCCTACAATAGTCGAAATCAAAGGTAAAATACCTTTCACAAGGTCATCAATTCCTAAGGAGGATTATAGAGAGAAGTCTTGTAGAGGAGAAATTAGAAACCCTTGTACAAAAGAATAAGGGTAAAGGTGCTAAAGGACCTTTGGAAAAGAGAGATGAGACCTCTGAGAAAGGCATTGAGAAGCCTATCGAAATAAAAAAAGAATCCCTTGTACATATAGGTAAAGGTACTAAAAGGCCTTTGGAGAGAGAAGAGGAAACCCCTGTGAAACACTTCGAGGATCCTGTGGTAAGAAATGAAGAAACCAATGTGCAGAGAAATAAGGATAAAATTAAGCCCACTGAGAAACCTGATAAGGTGGACAAGACACTTTCCATGAAGGAGGAAGAGGATTCTGAGGAAAAGCCTATTAAGATTGAGCATGCCACTGTCCCTCCTAACAGTCAGACCTACAAAAGACTTATCAAGGAGCTTAGAGATGCAAGGAAAGAAATAGCTCATCTTAAAGTAGAAGACAAGGTCCAATTGGCTCAGATGGAAGAGCTCATGGTTGGCTACAATCATACCCTTGACTTGGCAAGGTTTGCAGTGAGAAAGGCTCTGCCCCTTCATAAACAACTGAAGAATATTTACAGATAGAACATAGGCTTTCAGTCTCAGAACATGAAGTTAAAGGCAGAGCTGAAACACTTTCAAGATGAGGTAGCCCAAAGGAATTTACATGTTTTGGTTGAAGTTTCCATTGAGGATACACCAGTAGCTAAGGAGAGCACAACTACACTGAAAAAACCTGCCAATGCTAAGAAGAAGAAGTCTACTGTGCCAATTGAAGATCCTCTCTCTATCAGAAAGAGTGTGAGGCTAAGTGTTAAAATGACAAAATAGTTGGTAATGGTAAGATTCATTTTTTAGAATTGTTCCTTTTTGGGAGGGTTAACTAATATGCACATACTAGCTATACCATTATACAGGCTGCTAATTGTTTAACTAGCTGGGTTTTGAGTTTTTGCTAAGTGTTAGTTTCCCCAATGGTAAAAGGCACTACCCATTATACAATCAAGGCACTTAATTGAAATGGTTTTGTCATCATGAAAGACCACAAATTGCTCTACACACTTTCAAGATTGAAGGAGCTACATTTTTGGAAATGCTACCTGAGATGGACATAGACGCAGCGTAAGTGGTGCTACCTACAGGCACTACCTAATATATAGCAGAGAAAAGAATTGTCATATGGTCACAACACAGAGGCACTACTTACAGGCGCTATCTTTTCTCCTGGTAGTGCGCTACCCAAATTTGCTACCCAAAGAAGCTGCCAATAAAGACCAGGGATCTAGGAGGACCAAGCTAACAGCTTTGGGATAAATTGATGATGAAGAAGGATGGAGAAGCAACAACTGGCATCATGAAGACAACCACGTGATTTGAAGGACACATGGAAAACAAGGAGCTGCGCAGCAAAAGGGAACCAATTCAATTTGAATTTCAGTTGGATTAGTCACCAACATTTTCCTGTTTTATAGCATAGATGGTTAGATAAGTTATTAGGGAAAATAAATGTTTAGAGTTTTTCAAGGGAAGGGGGCCAGCTCGTACCTCCAGTTGTTGCCTCCCTTTTTTTATAAATATATATATCATTTGCTTTAGCAGGCTCAGATGGTTGAGCAAGGCTCCCTTTACTTGTAATATTTTGATGAAGTAACTATGATCTAGTGATGTACTAGACTTAAGACTTTTTGGCTAATAGAAATAAGCTTCTCTTTCAATCTATTTGCTTCTAATGCTAAATTTTCATGCTTTGAATGATTCATATGAATTATTGTGGTGATGTTATGGTGGATGTTTGATCATTATATTATAATGATGTTTATTTAAATTCCTTAGTTTCTGATGTCAAGAAGATCTTGTGATTATAAAATTTCTTCCTTAGAATTTTGTAGACCTGATGTTTGCAACAGTCTCTACATTCCTCTCACTCAAGTCTTCCCTCTGTTCATACTTACTCCCAAACTACTGATAGAATTTAGCCAAGACCTTAATTGCTGGTGCATGCTAGGCTTGTTGTCTGAGTTAGAACATTACCATTTGATTCCTTTTCCATTTGACCCTTTAAAACACTCTTTCATTCACATATAACTTGATGGGTATTGGGTTTGCCTTCCATGCAATCTGAAGTTGAATCCTAGTGCTAACATTCTTGGCGTCGTTTCCAGGGATGATTTGAAGACTTTTCCCTAGGATTAAAACGACACAATATTCTAGTTATAAAGGTGCATTAGAACTTAGTATTTCAAATATTACAGATTGCACCTGGCGACTCCATTGTTTCAGCTCTAACACCTAAAGGAAGACATACAAGATCAAATCCACAGCTACCTTTGGTACCACTTGAGTCTGACCTAGAAAGATAACCAGGAAGGGAAAAGCTTCCCAATTTTTTTTTTCTGCTGCTGCTACAAGTGCTTCTGGTCAGTTGCCTGATTCTACTCTTGATGCTCCATTTGTTTTATCAAGTAATCTTCCTTTATCTTTTGTTGAAGTATCTAAAAAGATTGATTTTGAAGAGTTTCCTGTTGAATACTCTTCCTTTGAGACTGAATTGAAAGAGGAAAACATTGATATATTTTCTTCCCCTGATATTGAGAAGTGTTTCAGTCTTGATAGTTTTGAAGATTTCCCTACTTTAGGTTTTGCTACACCCCTTTCTGTTAAAAATTTTGATGCCAAAGAAGTAGGAACTTCATCTCCCTCTCAGACCTTACCATCCTCTTCAAAGACTCAACCTTCTATTGTGAAAAATGAAACTCCCCCTTCATCCGTTCCTTCCTCTCTTACTCTACATACAGTCAAGTCTTCTTCTCCTTCTTGTTCACCAAGAATCCAAAATCAAATAGCAGTTGTTAACCCCCCTACTAATAGGATGGATGCCATAGTGGTTGCAAGATATGCTCCTCTACTTTTACCTCAGCCACTGAATTCTCTTCCCCCTGGAGATTATTTGAAATACATGCCTAAGTTCACAAGAGAAGAAGATGTAATAGCTGAGGAACATCTTGTTGCTTTCTACAGTTATGCAGATAACCAAAATATTGGAAATGAAGATGTTTGGATGAGGGTTTTTGTCCAAAGCCTATTTGGTGAGGCTAGGAATTGGTTCAAGGGTCTGGCCCCTAGATCCATTACTGGTATTGAGGCATTGGACGAAGCCTTCTTGAGGCATTGGGGTGACAAAAAGGGTTTTTTGTACTACATCACCAAATTTGGATCTTTGAAAAGGAAAGAAGGAGAGTTTGTCTCTAACTTTTCTAAAAGATTTAACAAAATGTACAAGAAGATCCCTAATGAGATCAAACCCACTGAAACCATGGAAAAAATCACTTATGCCAGTGCATTTGATTCTGAATCCTGCCTCCTTTTCAGAGAAAGAAGGTCACCTTCTTTGGTTCATATGGAAGATGCTACCTTAGAGGTAGAATCCAACATAGTGGCATCATATAAGCTCAGGGCGGAATCTGATAGGGATAGGAGAAAAAACAAAGCTGAAGCTTCAACTTCTAATTTCTCTGTTGTCCATTCTCAAGTATATGAGCTGACCAAATTAGTAAAATCTATCTCCACTGAAATTGAGAAATTAAAATCAGAAGGGAAACAGACATATACAAATTCTCAAAACAATGATAACAGAGGTAACTACAGGAGACCAAATAATGCTCCCCAAATCTTTCCTAGGGATCCTAGAAATAGAGAGAGAGAGATGATCAAAGGGTACAAGCTCCTTTGCAAAATAATTTAGTGGCAGATGAAGAAGAAGAGGAGGTTGAAGTTGATCCTGAGATTCACTGTTTAGGTGATACTTCCCCATCCCCACACTTGACTCAATCCTCTTATGAGCAATATTTAATGGATATTCAAATTAATGAGTTAAGAAAGGGAGAGAAAGAAAAGGAAAATACTAGTAGATATAATCTGAGATCTAATAAGAATGTAGAAAAAACAGATGCCCCTAATCAGCTTGTTCAGAAAGAAGATTCTGCCAAGGCTGTGACAGTGAGCAACAAGGAAAAAGACTCTCAAAACCCACAAGTTCTGATCAGAGATCCTCCTCCTAAAACCAAAGAGATCTTGAAGCCTTCCCCTTCCTTCAGTTTTGAGAATGAGATCCAGAAAATAAAGATCCCTGTACCTTTTTTGGAATTGATAAAAAATGAGGATTTTAAAAAATATTTATCCAAAATGTTAYARCYAKAATCATCTCCAAATGCCAYYGAWTYCATAAATMTRCAAGATGAAAAACYMRHARTGATTTTAGGTCCTTTGATAGAAGACRRAKATGACYCATCCCCACCTTTHTATACTTCAYTGAATATACATGATAAGGTGMTACACWATTGTCTCATGGATTCAGGGGCATCCCACAATCTTATGCCAAAATCTGTTATGGATGAACTTGGGTTAGAAGTCACAAAGACCTATCATGACTTATATTCTTTTGACTCCAGAAAAGTCAAATGTCTTGGATTCATTAAGGATATGGTGGTGACCATATTTCAGCTTCCCATGAAGAGTATACTTATGGATATCGTAGTTGTTGATGTTCTCCGCAAGTTTGGTATGCTCTTGTCAAGATCCTGGATAAAATGACTTGGGGGAACCTTGCAGATGGATCTCTCTTATGCTACTATTCCTGTTTTGGGGGGAGAGCATAGAAGAATTTACAGGGAAGCTCAATTGGATTACATCATTAGTGATGAAGCAAACCCCACCAATCACCATGTTTTTTCTTTTGATATAGATCTGGGATCTAGTTTTTTGTAGCTCACCGATGCCCCGGAAGCCCCTCTAGAAATCAGAAAAAATTCCATCAACTTTTCTGAAGAGCCTCCTCTAACTACTTCTGTCTGGAAAATGTTCTTTGATGGAGCCTCTTCCAAGAAAGGTGTTGGTGTTAGGGTGATCTTTGTCTCACCAACTCAAGAAACTATATCTTTGTCATATAAACTAGAATTTGAGACTAATAATAGTGTGGCAGAGTATGAGGCTCTTGTCTTGGGTTTGAGGGAATCAAAAGACATGGGGATAGAGGAGCTGTCAGTATTTGGGGATGTTGAATTGATAGTCCATCAAATTAAAAATCTTTATCAAACAAATCATCCTAGGCTTAGATCTTACATAAATGAAGTATGGAATTTAGTGGACAGTTTTTTCTCTACTTTTAATATATCATTCATTCCTAGAGAAGAGAATAGACAACCTCTGTGAGCATAGAAAAACTAGTGCAAAAGTCAGGGGGAACGTACAACCTCTACGAGCCTAGTCAAGCCTTATGAGCCATGAGCAAAAGTCAAGGCATCTAGCAAAAGTTAGGTTGAATATAAAATTCCTATGAGCTGGAAACAAACGATATTCCTAATATTGCAAATGATATAAATGTATTGATCTAGTGCATTGCCACGTGTAACATTATCCACCATGAAGAGAATTTTGAATTGCCTTGTAAAGAGTCGAGTTGTAACTGAAGTCTCAAGTCTAGTTCTATTTTAGAAATAAAGTGTAATGTTGAGTTATAACTGAAGTCTTAAGTCTAGTTCTATTTTAGAACTAAAGTGTAATGCTGAATTGTAACTGAAGTCTTAAGTCTAGTTTTATTTTCGAACTAAAGTGTAATGATGAGTTGAAACTGAAGTCTTAAGTCTAGTTCTATTTTCGAACTAAAGTGTAATGTTGAGTTGTGACTGACGTCTTAAGTCTAGTTCTATTTTTGAACTAAAGTATACTAGTCTTAAGTCTAGTTCTATTTTCGAACTAAAGTGTAATGCCGAGTTGTAACTGAAGTCTCAAGTCTAGTTCTATTTTCGAACTAGAGTATACCAGTCTCAAGTCTAGTTCTAAGTTTGAACTATAGTATGAATCTGAGTTATGATTGAAGCATGCAAACAAGTTATTATTTCGAGCCTCTCCTCTTCTCCTCTTCAGCCTATATAAGCAGAGGCCGACCCCTCTCTTCAACACAGTTTTGATATGCAGGTTAAGGGAGAAGTAATAAAGGAGTATATCAGTGATAAAGAGGCAACATACCAAAGTAGCATATCACTTTTGTATATTAGCAATAGAGGTTGCACATCAGAGGAATATATCAGCAACATATCAATGTTGTATATCAACAATAGAGGCAACATATTAGAGGCGTATTGCAACAAGTTCTGTTAGGTTTTTGTCAGGTCAGAGTCATCTTGGCAAGCTCTTTAAGAACAGAACATTCATGGTGTATATTTGTAAGTCATCTTACATTATTACTGCAATAAAGGAATATCGTTTGTTGGGGTTTTTCTCTCTGTACAAGGTTTCCCCAGGGTATATGTGTTGTTGATGTGCATGCTTACTTATCTACATAGTTATTTCTATTCGGTTATGATTTGGTATTGTTGAAGTGTATTAAGTTGGAATCAAAGTATTGAAGAAAATAAAAGAATTAATCCGCATAAGAAATCAAGCTCATAATTTAACATGGTATCAGAGATTAGGGTGTGTTAAACGTGTTGAAGTGCAGTAGTAGGTACACACAGATCCAATATATCTTGATTAAGTTTCTGTGTGAAGTCCATGGCATCCTCCATTTCAGTTAAGGCTGAGGATAGGCTTGAAGGAGCTACCAAATTCAATGTGTGGAAGATCTGGATAACAAATATCTTGCAAGAGCATGATCTTGAGCAGTATGTGACCATAATGATGGAGGAACCCAAGAATAATGCAGGAAGAGAGACCTTCAGGAAGATTCAAGAAAAGGCCAAGTGAATAATCTTTGAATCAGTCAAAGACAACATAATTTCTGCAATGACTTTGTTAATGACTGCCAAGGACTGTATGGATACCTTGGTGAATTTGTATGAGAAACAGGCCCCAAGTTAGAAGAGGACACTTAAGCACAAGCTTAAGTATTTGAAGATGGAGAAAGGTGAATCAGTGACATCTTTCTGTTCCAGGATAGTCCAAATCAGAGATCAGCTTTTGGTCACAAGGGTGACAATGGACGATGATGATTTAGTGCATGCAATTTTTTACGATCTTCCTTCTTCATGGGAGACCTTCTTATCCAATGTAAGTGGGAGAGAGATTCAACCCACATTTGAGAGGTTATGGCATGATTGCCTCCAGGAGGAGAGTCGCACAACTACCAGGAGCGAGCCAATGAAAGAAGAGCACTCAGCTTTAGCATCAAGATTCAAGGGAAAGAAGAAAGGCACTTTCCAGAAAGGCTCTCAGAGGAAGCCAAACACCAAAGGTACATTCAAAGGCAAGAATATTGATACATCTAAGATTAAATTCTTTAGTTGTAATAAGTTGGGTCATTTTTCTAAAGATTGTTGGTTTATAAAGAAATATCCAAGGAAGGGGAAACATCATGCCTCAACTGATGAGGATGATGAATCCAAAAGAAATCATAAAATTTCTTCTAATGAGAAAGAAAATAGAACAGAATATTAATTGGTTTCTGCCTTATCCAGATCAGTTTTCATGAGGACGAAAACTTGGTTAGTAGACAGTGGTGCATCAAAGCACATGACAGGGTACAAGGATATCCTCTCAGATTTTGAGACAAAATATTTTGCAGAGCATGTTGAGCTTGGGGATGACAAATGTTACATGGAGTAGGCTCTATCTCCTTTAAATTGGAATCTAGCGCTAGACTTCATGTTGATGAAGTATTATATGTTCTAGGGCTCAAGAAGAATCTACTATTAGTTGCAACCCTTGAGGACAAGGGATATTGGGTGATCTTCAAGGATGGGAAGACACTTCTATGGGATAAAGGTAGACACTTAAGTACAACATAACCCATTGGACCTCGCAGTGGAGGACTATACATCGTGTCAGGATAGTCATTTCAGGCATTGGGTCATGATGTGACTAGCTCCAGCGAGTTGTGGCACAAAAGACTTGGACATCTTCATTACAAAGATCTTTTAGATCTACAGAACATGGTATGTGTCATGCCCTCTATTTCTCTTAGTAAAAATGAAATTTGTAAGGGATGCATGCTAGGTAAAAATATAAAGAAAGCATTTCCTAGTAGTGACAATAGAGCTCAGGGCATATTAGATCTAGTTCATTCTGATGTATGTGGTCCCATGTCATCTCCCTCACTCAGTGGTTGTTTGTATTATGTCATTTTTATTGATGATTACTCAAGAAAATGTTGGATATATTTCCTTAAATCTAAAAGTGACACATTTGATAAATTCAAAGAGTATAAAGCCTTTATTGAAAATCAGACAAGGAAACACATCAGAATCCTTAGAACAGACAATGGAGGAGAGTTTGAATCTCTCCGGTTTGAGGATTTTTGCAAGTCAACAGTAATCAAGAGACAATTGACCGTGCCATATAATCCTCAACAAAATGGAGTTGTTGAGAGGAAAAACAGGACAATTTATGAGGCAACGAAAGAAATGATGTTTGAACAGGATCTGTCAAATTCTTTATGGGAAGAAGCTACCTCCACTCCCGTGTATATTTAGAACAGGTGTCCACATGTTATCTTGAAGGACAAGACTCCTGAAGAGGTCTTCTCAGAGATCAAACCTGAAGTAGGGCATGTAAGGATATTTGGGTGTCCTATATATATTCATGTCCCTAAGGAAAAGAGGACAAAGATGGAACCCTCAGGAAAGAAAGGGGTTTTTGTGGGGTATAGTGAAAACTCCAAGGCTTACAAGATTTATGTACCATTTCTGAGGAAAATATAGGTAAGAAGAGATGTGAATTTCCATGAGGAATCCGCATTTAAGAAATCTAGAGAGCTTCAGCAAGAATCATAAGCAGTTCAACCAACTTCACCCTCTTCTGAAAATGAAGAGTCAGATGATAAGAGGGAGGAACCTCGTGAAGGACCAAGTAATGAGCCCCTAGAACCTTCTGAAGTGTTAGAAAGAACTCTTGAAGAAACTCCAGCCAAAAGGAAGCTAGGGTGGCTTAAAGAAATAGTGCAGGAAGCAGAAAGGATAACTTCTCCCAAAGGAACTTTCAGGGAAAGGAATAGGCCTCATAGGTTTGGAGGCTATGTTGCACTGATGAGAAACATTAGTGATGCCGAACCTTCTTCACTTGAAGAAGAAGATAAATTACAAGTATGGAAGGATGTCATGCTTGAGGAATACAAGTCTATTATAAAGAACAATGTTTGGGACATTGTGTCGAGGCCAAAAGACAAATCAGTGGTTTCTTCCAAATGGATCTATAAGATCAAACATGCAGCTGATGGAAGTGTGGAAAATTTCAAAGCAAGATTTGTAGCCAAAGGCTTCACTCAGAAAGAAGGAATCGACTACGAAGAGACTTTTTCCTATGTAGCCAGGTATACCTCTATTCGAACTATTATTTCTTTAGCTCCCGTTCTTGGTTGGAAGCTACATTATATGGATGTAAAAACAACATTCTTGAATGGAAAGATTGAACAGGAGGTCTTTGTGTAACAACCAGATGGTTTTGTACTGCATAACAAAGGAACTCATGTATGCAAACTAAGGAAGGCCTTGTATGGTCTTAACCAGGCTCCCAAAGTTTCGTATGACAGGATTGATGGCTTTCTTAAAAACCTGGGCTTTCAGAAAAGTGATGCTGATGCAAATCTGTACTTCAAGGTAAGAGGTAACCAACCTGTTACACTAATCCTGTATGTTGATGATATATTTCTAACAGGAGATGAAGGGCTAATATCTTGGTTTAAGAGGGAGCTAACCTCAGAATTCGAGATGAAAGACTTAGGCTTGATGCATTACTTCCTAGGATTGGAAGTATGGCAAAGACAGGGCGAGACATTTCTGGCACAAGGAAAATACACAGTGGATGCACTAAAGAGGTTTGGTATGATGGATTGCAAATCCATGTCTACTCCGATGGTTACCAACCTGAGGAAGCTGCATGATTCTGATACAGGTTCAGATTTGGTGGATCCCACCATGTATAGGCAGTTGATTGGATCATTGATGTACATGATCCACACTAGGCCAGATATATGCTATGCAATGATTGCAATAAGTGAGTTCATGAATGAACTAAGACAACGACATTAGGTGGCAGAAAATCACATCTTGAGATATCTCAGAGGGACCATTACTTATGGTCTGAGATATACATCCAATGGTGGTTTATTTCTGCATGGATATGCAGATGTTGACTGGGTAGGAAGCCCAGTGGATCAGAAGAGTACTTCTGAATACTGCTTCAGTTTAGGATCCACTATGATCTCTTGGTCAAGCCAGAAGTAGGGATCCATTGCACAGAGTACAACAAAGGCTGAGTACATTGCAGCAAGTGATACTAGCAAGGAAGAAATATGGCTCAGAAAATTGGTTTCTAGGTTGTTTGGTGACAAGCTTGAGACGATGGTGGTTCACTGTGATCATCAAAGTTTCATAAAATTGACAGAGAACCCGGTATTTCATGACAGGTCAAAACATATTGACATGAGGTACCACTACATCCGAGACTTGGTCCAGAGAAAAACTATAAAGTTACAGTACTTAGCCATGAGCGAGCAGGTAGCTGATATCCTGACCTGGCCTCTGACCTCGAGACAGTTTGTGCAACTGAGAGGCAAGCTTGGTGTGGCTGAGAATCACTCCCTCACTGAGAGGGAGTGTTAAATTTGGCAGCATCGACAGTCATTCTCCAATGAGAGGCCATACGGGCCACCTTGAGGCTAGCCAGGGAGATTTGGAGAATCAACCAATCTTGTGAGGTATTGACAAAAGCCATGGGGGAACATACAACCTCTATGAGTAAAAAAAAAATTCAATACGAATGAGATGCTATGTAAGTCTAATGCAAAAGTCAGGGGGAATGTACAACCTCTGTGAGCATAGACAGTCCAGTGCAAAAGGCAGGGGGAACGTACAACCTCTGTGAGCATAGACAGTCTAGTGCAAAAGTCAGGGGGAACTTACAACCTCTGTGAGCATAGATAGACTAGTGCAAAAGTTAGAGGGAACGTACAACCTCTGTGAGCCTAGTCAAGTCTTGTGAGCCATGAGAAAAAGTAAAGGCATCTAGCAAAAGTTAGGTTGAATACAAAATTCCTATGAGCTAGAAACAAATGATATTCCTAATATTGCAAATGATATAAATGTATTGATCTAGTGCATTGGCACGTGTAACATTATCCACCATGAAGAGAATTTCGAATTACCTTTTAAAGAGTCGAGTTGTAACTGAAGTCTCAAGTCTAGTTCTATTTTAGAACTAAAGTGTAATGTTGAGTTATAGCTGAAGTCTTAAGTCTAGTTCTATTTTAGAACAAAAGTGTAATGCTGAGTTGTAACTGAAGTCTTAAGTCTAGTTCTATTTTCGAACTAAAGTGTAATGCTGAGTTGCAACTGAAGTCTTAAGTCTAGTTCTATTTCGAACTAAAGTGTAATGTTGCGTTGTTACTGAAGTCTCAAGTCTAGTTCTATTTTCGAACTAAAGTATACCGGTCTCAAGTCTAGTTCTATTTTCGAACTAAAGTGTAATGCTGAGTTGTAACTAAGGTCTCAAGTCTAGTTCTATTTTTGAACTAGAGTATACGAGTCTCAAGTCTAGTTCTAAGTTCGAACTAAAGTATGAAGCTGAGTTATGATTGAAGCATGCAAACAAGTTACTATTTCGAGCCTCTCCTATTCTCCTCTTCAGCCTATATAAGCAGAGGTCGACCCCTCTCTTCAACACAATTTTGATATGCAGGTTAAGGGAGAAGCGATAGAGGAGTATATCAGTGATAAAGAGGCATCATACCAAAGCAGCATATCAATGTTGTATATCAGCAATATAGGTTGCATATCAGAGACATATATCAACAACATATCAGTGTTCTATATCAACAATAGAGGCAACATACCAGAGGCGCATTTTAGCAAGGTCTCTTAGACCCTTTTCAGGTCAGAGTCATCTTGGCAAGCTCTTTAAGAGAAGAACATTCATGGTGGATATTTGTAAGTGATCTTACATTATTAATGCAATAAAGGAATATTGTTTGCTGGGGTTTTTCTCCCTGTACAGGGTTTCCCCAGGGTATATGTGTTGTTGATGTGCATGCTTACTTATCTACATAGTTATTATTATTCGGTTATGATTTGGTATTGTTGAAGTGTATTAAGTTGGAATCAAAGTGCTGAAGAAAATAAAAGAATTAATCTGCATAAGAAATCAAGCTCATAATTTAACATGTATTACTATGATGTACAGTGTAACCGTAACCACTTGTTATTCCAAATTATAATCGTTTTGGTAAAAAAAAAAGTTTCATTCAATATTGCCAAATTCAAGTCATTATAGTAAAGGTAATTAATTTAAAATAATAATATGAAAATAACATATCAATAATCATTATTCAAATCTAAAATGTAATTTAATTTAGTACAATAATATGAAAATACCATATTAATAATCATTATTCAATCCTAATTTAAATTGTGGAAGTGTTATATATTGGTTCTCTCTATTGTTTGTGCACAGCTTGTAAAGAGGGATATGGTAATATGCTTTAATATACTCTTTGTAATATAATATATGTTGAGATATGAGTGGAAACATTTTTATATTTGTTGTGAACTCAAAAGTTGCAAGATTTTGTTTTGGAAACTACCAAGTTTTGTAAATACAAGCAAGTTTTGTAAATACAAGCAAGGTACTAACAAGTTTTGTAAATACAAGCAAGGTACTAACGTTCAAAATGTAAGATTAAGTCATATAATCCAAGTTAACATAATACATGATCAAATTTTGTGAGTTGTCACTATAAAAAACCGCAGGCCTAAGGCTCAAAATTCATTCACTAATGTTTATTGAAAACAAGTACTTTTGCTTTGGATTTAAGTTCAATTTACTTCAAGAAATGCATTTCAAGATAACAAACCATAGGTCATGGAGGGGTGGAAAGAACGAGGGGATCCTCATTAATCCCAAAGGAAAATTTGAAATGTCTTCTGGTTGGGGATTGGGAACGTCAACCAATAATCAGGCATAATCTTAATCGCTAATCGCTACTCCAGGGGCTAAGGCTAGTGATGGAAAAGAAGAAAATTCAACATTTAACTGTATTAGGGGATTCTAGCATTATTATTAAGTTGATGCATAAGAAAATTTGTCTAGATGATTATCGACTTGCCTCTATTTTGGTATGAGCGCAACATGAGGGTGCAAGAATTCAAAAATATATTTTTTCCATGTCTTAAGGAGTCATAATCACCAAACTAACTCACTAGCCAATGAGGCAACACAACTTAAAATGTGGGAGCTTTGGGTTAACGGAAAATTAACCATACAAGTGATACCTTAATTTTCCCTCATGTATTTAACGACAAGTACCACAAATGCATTATGCCATGTGTCCCTCATGCACCATCCCATCCACCAAGGAAAATTAATAAACAGGACGAGACCCAAGGCCCCCTCACACATGCTCATGTTTGCAAGGATGAAGGGTAATGAGGTTTCATGTTTAATTCACCCTGGATAAGGTGGGACAATGGCTAGTTCGACCTTTTCTTAGTGGGAGGAAGGTGGGAAGATCTACTGCTTTGAACTCCATTCAAATTCAACATTGAATCTCAAGTTGGCGGTTGATCCTGTTTCCACTCTATTTGTTCTTCTTTTGTTGAGTTTGGATAGTGCACGAGAGCTTGTATTTAGCAAATTAGTTATCTCGGGTTATGGTTATTTTGGTTTTAAATTTGAATCTCTAAGGAAAAAACTCTTAGGTACAAATCTCTTGTCTCCTCTCTCTTGCTATGGATAACTCTGTTTAATTGGCTTCCACAAGAAACTAGCCTTGGTCCCCAGGTCAACAGTTGGCATAGTTACCTTCTATTTTTCTCTCCATTTGATGAATTTGGTATGTAAACAAGTGGTGGTTTTTAATATAACAAACATATCTTGTTATTGTGAGTGTGGAACTGTCTATACGTATTTGGGAAAGGGTTAGGGAGTGTAAAGTTTTTATTCCACTTGTAGGTTGTAGCTCAGATTCATGCTTGCATGATAATGGGGGAAGTTCCCTCATGGGTGGTGTCAAACATCTTCTATTCTATTTTGATCGAGGCATGTGGGTTTGTTTCAAGTGTCAACTCTTTGTTATGCAAACATAAGATCGACTAGACATCATGGATCATTGTGATTTACAAGAGTTAAGGAGGATTTTAAGGACACATGAATAAATGGTTCAGGGAAACAAAGCATCCATTCTCATTCTTATCTCCAAATTTCATGAATATGAGCAACAATGTATCTCACAAATTGCAAAGGTTATGATCTCCTTGGTGCAACTTAAACATTAGTTGCTCATTTTTGAGGTGGAGTGAAATTTCTTAAAAAATATGGTGTAGAATCTAAAAAAAGATGCACAATCAATGGCTTCTAATCAGTGGATGTTAAGACAAGGTGAATGCAAGGGTGGAGATAGAGTGATACAACTGATAGAAGATATGGAAATTGGAGAATAGGAACCAATACATATTGCTACAAGCTTGGCACATGCTACAAGTCATCATACCTTTCATTAGTTTATGTTTTTTAAATTTATCAATATCTTAGGTATCTTTTATAGAATATACCGTAGTAGTAAAAACTAGGAAATTTTTCCAAAGGAAATTGGTAAACTTTGTATTTTGATTTTGATATGTGAAAATAGTTCGAGTCATGAAGACACTATGTATGTTTAAAGATTGTTGTTATCTTCACTACAACCAATTTTTGTAATACAAATTACCCAGTTTATATTATATATATATAATAGGTTCCAAATTCAGTAGGATGTACTAAAAAATGATTATTTGTGTTTCACCTCTAAACAAACTTCTACCAAATTGAGATTAATTTAAAGTAGAACTTGTCACATTTTTTTTCCAAGAAATCACAGTTTTGCTATTCAATTTTGAATCAAAGGAAACTTACCAATATATACATATACAGGCTCAAAACCATTACAATAATATTCATTATGAGTTCATCATGTCATTTGTGGATCCTTGAACCTAGAATAACAATCATTCCTCGCAACCATCCAAGCTAAACCTAATTGACCATTGATTAAAAACATATACTAGAAACTTCCATTGTTGTCAATTTCCATTGATTGGAAACATATAACCCTGGTAAATCGATCCTTTGTTATAAGTGGTCATGCATTACAAAGCCTAGGTAATAAACTTCGAATTCACCTTGCATGGGAGAGATACGGAGTTCGTTACCCAACATCTCCGTTAGAATGAAAGTCTGAAGGTCGCGTTCACGCGTTGCATGATCACGTCTATATATACTAATAGCCTTAGGTAGTGCACGTATGGCTTTGATCTAAATGGATCTGTGGCGCAATGGTAGCGCGTCTGACTCCAGATCAGAAGGTTGCGTGTTCGATTCACGTCGGGTTCAATCTCTGTCTTTTCTTTGAAAATTCTCCGCGATCTGTCAATCTGGTTAGAGTTCTGGAGCATAGCAATTAAAAACTTTAAAAATTACGTAGTTCTGGAGCATAACAATTAAAAACTTTAAAAAATGAAGAAAGAATGATGTAGATTTTGCATTTTTCTGTGAAAATATTGATTGGATTAAGCCTTTTCTGCATATACACATACTTGTTTTTTACTTAAAAAACATAAATTATTTATGCAACAGACATTAAAAAGACAATAAATTATTTTTCCTTTTCTGCATGTAGTATTGTTTTATTTGTTAATTTTGGGTTTTTATTTCCACAATAAATTATTTTTCCTTTTCTGCATGTAGTATTGTTTTATTTGTTAATTTTGGGTTTTATTTCCATTGGTCATTGCTCAAATAGAACCATAGCAAATATGTATAGTCACTAGTGATTAAGTTTTTTCTTTTATTCTCCTAAATCGACTTACTAACACTTGAAAATTCATGGTATCTTCTTCTAAGAATTTGTTCTAATTGACATGTTAAAAAACATACCTAAATAAGTTCAGAAAGAACCCATTGTGTTGAGTCTGCTAAAATTACTTTTAATTGAGATAATTATATGAATTAAAATAAATTTGACATTTGTTCAAAACTTTAAGACAATTCTTTATATCTGATGTCGACATTTTGTAGCAGACTACTAGTCAAATGAAGAGATTGTGATAAAATATTTTATCCACTTTATTTAAACTCAATTCAGAATTTTTATTGCCAGGATATCTTGCAATGCTCAAAACACATTATACGTGGCATGTATGGTTTTGTGTCATTACTTGGATCTTGTAAAGGGTTATGTTTACAAACAACAAATTCTTCATTTGTTATGTATGGGTTATCAATCTAGACATGACTATGTACCCTTTAATGATCTCCAATCATATAGTAAACACTTTGTTTTTAAGTTGAGGGAACTCGTGGCTATCTAATTAGTCTTCTGCAATGTGCATAGTCACTTACTCATCTGTTCCAGTTTTAGGTTTTATTTCTTTGGGTTTTTTTTTCACATTTTCCCCACTTTTCTTTCGAATTTATTTCATTGACTTTGAGAACTAAGCTGGCAGGTGAAGAGAAGGCCCGCAACTAACTATATGGAAGAGGTTCAGGAAGATATAAATGCCAACGTGTGAGGGATTCTAATTGTCTGGTTTGTGGGGGTGAACCTTTGCGCTTGTTTCATGTTTCCATGAAATTACTAATCCTAGTAGTTAATAACTTGTTGTCTATTGCAGGTTGTTGAGGAATACAAACTTGTTCCAGATACATTGTATTTGACAGTTTCCTATATTGACTGGTACCTTTCCAAGAATATAGTTAATAGACAATGCTTGCAATTATTGGGTATCACCTATATGTTGATTGTAGCATAAGTAATATTTCTTTGTCCCAATTGCCCAATTTTTATGCCAAAGGCGTTCTTATAAGGAGAGGTTCCTTCGAGGTTTTCGTCGTCTGTCCACAACAAATCAACAAATTCCATGTGTATCTGTTTGCAACAAATACAAAATTTTCATGTGGGTTTGTCCACTACGAGTGCATGTGTTCGTCTAAATCCTCGTTTTGGGAGTGTTGTCCTGTACATTTCCACGTATCCAAACTTTCCATCTATTTATCAAAAATCAACAAATCAGTTCTTTCCACGTCTCTTATACTTCACCGACTCACCTAAAAACTCGTCATCTTATCCTTCATCGACTCCCCTCAAAACTATGATTTCCTGCATTTCGATTGCAGTAATTTGATAGCAACAATCAAACAATAGTATATCCGAGCATCCAAGCCTCGAAACCGAGCATGTGTCAACCTCACCAGCTGTGGCGATTTTTAGATTTCTCCAATATCAGGGATGAACCAGACTCGATGTGGTTGACACAACCACCCACTTCGACATCGAAGATGCTCGAGGGACATGATCAACTGATATCACAATCATTTTGTTGGCTACGATTGGTGTTGTTCCATGGTCGTCCAATGGATTCAGACAACAATGGAGGAGGTCTGGTCTGTGGTGCGGCGTTTCAACAAACCACAGACATACAATCATTTTATCTGTACTTGTTCCATGCGGGGCGACGATGTTGTGGGGTTCTCTTCGAACCAATAACTATTGGAACTCATTGGTGAATAGAGGGGATATTGGTCTTCACAGTTATTCGCGAACGATCTGAATGTATTGTATAAATGTATTGTAGAAATGTGTGAGCATATCATGGACACTATTAATGCCAAAATGACTAATGATGCCAGTTCCAATTCTCTCTTTCTTCATCAAATGAGCACAACTTAGAGATTTTTTTATGCCTCTCAATAAGCAGGGATTGAGAGGCATAAAACCACAACCTATACTCCTCAACAAAATGACGTTGTTGAACACATGAACATGACTCTTCTAGAGAGAGCAAGGAGCATGCTTAGTAATGCCAAGTTGCAACAATAGTTGTGCGCAGAAGTAGTTTCTACAACTTGTTATCCAGTTAACCTATCACCATCAACTGCAATTGAATGTAAGATTTCAGAAGAGGTATGGACTGGTCGCTCTTCTGATTATTTGAACCTTAATATTTTCGGTTGTGAAGCCTATGCTCTTACACCTAAGCATCAACGTTCTAAATTAGATCCCAAATAAAAAAGGATTATCTTTATTGGGTATGGTTATGGAATTAAGGGATATAGATTGTGGGACCCTACTGTCCACAAAATCACCATTAGCAGGGATGTAATATTTGATGAATCGGTATTTATAAAATCAGATGTAAATGTTGAAATGAAATAGGTGCAGGTACCACAGACTCAACAAATCCAGTTTGAGACTCGTTTGTCTACATAAGAAGATGAACATGAAGAGGTTCATGATGATGTTCATGAGATGTTCATGCAAATGAAAATGTGGAAGCATATAATAATTAAGAAAATGTGGGTATACCAAAATCATCTCTAAGGATATCTACAAGGGTCAGGAATCCTCCTAGAAGTTATGATGATTTTGTTTCATTTGTTTCTTTGGCTACTAATAATGAGGAGCCTACTTTCCATCGGGGAGCAATGGAGGTGCATGATAGTGCAAAATGGAAAGAAGCAATGAAAGAGGAAATGGCTACCTTGGAAAGGAATGGAACATGGGACCTGGTAGAACTCCCAAAATACAGGAAAATTGTAGGCTACAAGTGTGTCTATAAACTAAAACGGGGTATTGATGATAAGGTTGAGAGGTACAAAGAAATACTGGTGGAAAAAGGATATTCACAGAAGGAAGGTATTGATTTCCACGAAATATTTTCACCAGTAGTTAAACTTGTTTCAATTCGAGTTGTATTGACACTAGTTTCTTTATTTAATATGGAATTAGAGTAGCTAGATGTTAAAACAACATTTCTACATGGATATTTAGATGAGGAAATATACCTGGAACAACCAGAAGGGTTTGTTCAGGATTGCAGGAAAATATTTTTTTTCAAACTCAAGAAGTCATTGTATGGCTTGAGGTAGTCTCTTGGGAAATGGTACAAGAAGTTTGATTCTTTCATGGTGAGAAAGAATTATACAAGGAGTGAGTATGATCATTGTGTTTATTTTAAAATGTTGGATAATGGTATATTCATTATTTTGGTGCTATATGTTGACGATATGTTTGTAGCAAGCCAGAGCATGGTAGAGATCAACAAGTTAAAGGCTTAGATGGATATGACGTTTGACATGAAGGATCTAGGAGAAACAAAACAAATATTGGGCATAGAGATACACAAAGACAAAAAAAATGGTAAGCTATGGTTATAACAACAAAAGTATGTGGAGAAAATACTTATGAGGTTTGGTATGAACAATGTGAAACCAATTTCAATCCCTTTGGCTTCTCGTTTTAAGCTTTCTTCAAGTTTATGTCCTAGTACCGATGACGAAAAGGGTAATATGTCTCGTGTATTGTACGCTAATGCAATAGAGAGTCCAATGTATGTGATGGTTAATACAAGACCAAATATTCATATGCAGTGGGTGTTGCCAGTAGGTACATGGAAAATCCAGGAAAAGAGCATTGGGCAACAATGAAATGTATGCTTCGGTATTTGAAAGGCACAAGTAATTATTATATCACCTATAATAGTGGTAGTGATTTAGTCTGCGGATACGTTGATTCAGATTTTGCAGGTGACTTAGACAAGAGGAAATGAACTTCAGGATATGTCTTTACTCTTGCAGGAGGAGCTATTAGTTGGATGTCAAAGCTTCAAAATATTGTTTCTTTATCCACTACAAAGGCAGGATATGTGGTTGCTTCACTTGCTTGCAAATAAGAAATCTGGTTAAAATGTTTACTGAGTGAGTTTGGAAGGATGCAGGACAAGTTAAAATTGTTTTGTGATAGTCAAAGAACAATTCATTTGGCTATAAATCCAGCTTATCACAGTAAGACAAAACATATTCCTATTAAATACCATTTTGTAAGACATGTTGTTGATGAAAGAGGAGTGTCTCTAGAAAATGTCCATACAAAAGAGAATTGTGCAGACATGTTCACAAAACCAGTTCTGATAGAATCAATACTAATAGAAAAGTTTCAATGGTGTTTGACTTCTGTTGGCTTGCAGAAGAGGTGATGAATAAAACTGAGCATGATATTCAGGTAAATTGTTGTCAAGGTGGAGATTGTTGAATGGTGCCAACGAATTTCCCAACATGGAATGTGGGCGGTTTTAAGATCCTAACATTTATCCTTCAGTTGAGACAAATCAACTAAACATGGATGTTTGTTTAGAGGTGCATTTATTGTATCTAATTGTTGTAAGCCATATAGGCTTATAGATGCACAGGGTCGAGGGGTTGGAAGGATGTACATGTTGGTTGTTGTAATTCTCCCTTGAACATAAGAAAACTGAATTTCATTGCCCCGTGGATGTTTCCCTTGTGAAGGGTTTTACCACGTAAATCCGATGTTCATTCTTGTGTGACTGCATTTGTTTGTACATTGTTTATCTGCTATTAATTAAATCTGTGTGTTTTTAGCTTCCACTAAATAACAATAATATATATTTTTAAATTAAATCAATTAAATAAGTAAATATCTTTTAATCAATGTCTATATGCAATAGTGGAAGTTGTTGACTAACACACACACACACACACACACACACACACACATATATATAAGTTTCATTCAAGTCCAAAGTGATGAGTTTTTCATCGAGGATTAAGGTTCAATTCTTATGAGGGCATTCACTCCTTGAGGTTGCCATGGGGTCACCCAAAGGTAGTGGTAGAACATGTACTTAAAGGCTTGCATTGTACTTTTCATGCACACTTAAGTGGATCAAAGCCCACCATCTTATCATCCTTCATTCGTAGACAGGATGTTAATCATTACTGTTATGGCCATAATTTCAAGAAGTGGCAGGTGTGGGTAGGATCAAAGGAAATCATGAAATAAATATTGCTCGGAGGTTAGGAGAAGAAACCAATAAACAAGAAAAAATAATGGGTTATCTTCTGAGCACTAAAGATTTTAACCTCAACCTCTATGATGCATAGAGGAGAATCAACTGTCTCTTTGTATACATGTAAGTATCTATCTCCCCTCTAGTAACATAATGGCTAGCCAAATTGTGATCTGTGCATCTGCTACACAAGCAACATAGATAGCGACGCAATGAAGATAAGATAAAATAGAATAGTGTAAAATATATAATCAACTATCAAACTAATACAAAATCAATGATGAATCAGAGATCATTACCCAAGAGCTTCGTGAGACTCAAAGTTTGAATGTTGCATTCACTCGTTGCGTGATCACATCTATATATACTAAAAATCATGTTTAGTGCATGCAAAGGTTTTTATGTAATTGGATCTGTGGTGCAATGGTAGCGCGTCTGACTCCAGATCAGAAGGTTGCATGTTCGATTCATGTTGGGTTCAAGATCTCTCTTTTCTTTGAATAATCTCAGCGATCTGTTAATCAGGTTAAGAATTCTGGAACATGGCGATTAAAAACATTGAAAATAATAGAAATTAAAATGTCTGAGCCCGGACTTGAACCGGGGACCTTTAGTGTGTGAGACTAACATGATAACCAACTACACCACCTAAACAATTGAGGATTCTTTAGCAATTTGATTTTTAACTTTTCTAATCTATTTTAAAACAATTGACAAACAACATGGAATTTGGATTTGAATTTCATGTAATGGCGTATCATTTGCTACACATACTAAGGAGCTCAACAACCATGTTATTTTGAACCTTTTGTTAAGTATGGACGTATAAACAACAATTCCAGTTTAGAGTTTTCATATTCCAAGTTTTTTTAATAGAATTTTTTTATTTACTAGGAAAATTGCTAGTAGGGTATATACTCATGTGGTACGTGGTTGTGTTATCTGATTTCTACCATTATAATTCTAGGTACGCTAATACGGTCCCTCACATGGTATAAAATCCCAATTGAAAGTTTCAAACTGGTGGCTTCACATAACTAAGTTCCTTAACATTACACTCCATCACCCATTGTTCTACACCACTATGAATTTTCATTTATT
>JZKD02S1917122.1:110351-123356 GCA_000966675.3 Picea glauca
TATATATTGATTGATTTTGTTATATCCCTTGCCTTCCACGATACAATCTCCATGAAAAATCTTCAATAGAAACAATTATATCCTCACCTCCATTTCCAACTAAAACTTGATAGGGTTCAAAGTTTTAATATTCTTCTCACTGAAACAATCATATCCTCACCTCCATTTCCAACTAAAACTTGATATTCTTCTCAAAATTGTGTGTTATCCACTTTTTGTAGGCTTCCTCTAAATATATTAAGCCCCATTATGGCTAGGGCACTCAACCTCCAAGTAGTAGACTACTCCCTTCATCTCCTCTTATGAGAGGAGGCATCAATAGAGGAGCCAAAAGGATATTTTCACATGGCTGGATAACCCTGTTAAGATAGATCAATTCAATAAATGACCATGCCTTTATCCATATCCTTAGAAGTATTTCTATCCTTCTTGTTATTTTTACCACATGTATCTTATCATCAATAACAAAGGATGGAGCCTTTTGGACTTGGTCTACGAGGGTAGCAATAGGAGGGGCCTCATGTAGAATAATTTTTTATAACTAGAGCTAACCCTAAATCCTATGGTCTAGGATCTTACTAGCCTTATGACAACCCAACTAAGCCTAGGTTTATGGATATGTTAGTGTAGGTTTATGGTTCACCAATGGATAAATTCTAACATGAATGTATGGTTCACCACATCCATAAGAAAATGATGGTTCCTTTTCCATCCCCATGCTAACATATTTACCTCATGCCTTCAACGGTGCCTTTCAGCTAGAATCAATGGCACATGCCCTCACTAATGTCACCTTACAATTAATATTAGTGCCTTAAATGGATCCTTTTCAAAATATTGATAATATCACCTCACTATCATCAATGCCTTTGATGGTTCCTTTTAACATCATCACTTCATGTCCTCATTCATGTCACCTCACGATAATTCCACCTCTAATTCCCTCACTAGTTGTAGGCTAGAATTTCCAAATTTCACTCTCCCTCATAATAGGTGTTTCCTCTCACCTCTATTTCCTTCACTAGTTCAACCCTACGGTGTTAATCTTAATAGGAAATTTGAGGAAACAAGGCTTCATCATCTAGACCAAGGTGCAACAACATGTTTTTGAAGAAGTGAAGATGTTGAAGCTATGCACTACACCTATGCTTACACTACTATATGTTGCTCATCCTTTTGATATAGAAGATGATGCATATGACTATGGGATAGATATTTTTCTGACACAACAATGTCATTCCATTTTGTTTTACTTAGAGACATTCAACGACACAATCCACAACTTTTGAAGTTATGATAGAGAGATGTGCTCCATTGCTTAAGTAGTTCACTAGTGGAGACACTATATATAGGGAAAATAAATTGTTATTCAATCTAACCATAAGCCACTATAGACCTAGAGAAAAATTGAGAACACACCACATATGAAATTGAATTTCTTATAGCAATTCCAATTGGTTATCAGACATTTACATTGAAGAGATAAAAATGTAGACTAGTATTCGAGTCGACCACCAATAGCATTCGCAGTGGTTCTTAACACAAAAAGGTGTGATATAGAACACTAGAAAGAGTTCTACAATACACACATAAATTTTGTGAAAGTTTATGCAACCATTCAATAAGGATGCCGCACTACCTACACGAGACTTATTATTAATTCGGTTGATTTTCATATGAATAAAGATCTTTTGTATTGACTTGATAGGATGTGCTCACTTGCAAGTGAACCCAGGGATTTGTTGATTTGGTAATCTCATTTCTTGAAGTTGGTTGGGCATTTTGTGACATCAAATATAGTTGCAACTTTACAACAACATTTTTATTCTCCATGTATGAGGCATAATGTTGAGCACCACCTCATTTTTTTTGTTGCATGTTCGATTGCTAAATTGAAAAATCAGCATTTAGGTATGTATAATCTTTTGATTATGTCCTCTAGATATTATGGATCTGTCAATGTAAGTTTATGGTTCGCCAATGGATAAATTCCAACATGAATGTATGGTTCACTAATGGATAAATTCTAACATGAATGTATGGTCTTTATCATTGATCTTAGTACATGTAAAGAAAGATTACATCTTATTTAGAATTGCAGAACTAAATTGAAAATTGCATTTTGAAAAGCATATCATTTATTGGGAATTGAAGTTAGGACTTTGCATTGTGTTCATATTAATTTATTTTACTTGTTGAGTCATAACATCATTAGTTTCACGACCACAACTTTTTTAGTAAGCAAGGCCACTAAAAGTAACGCTTATAATTTAAAATTGATTAGTAACGATTTTGTTTTCTAGGGTGCACAAACTAGCTTAGGATTTAGAGCATTGGAATATGATTTTGTGAGTAAACTTCTCCAAGGATATTAAATCAACATATGTGTCTGACTAAGGGAGTGGAGAAATCCATTATATAATCGGTAATATCAGGAGGCTCCGCTTACACCATAGTTAAGCACGAGGTCGCGTGAGGTTGGTTGAAGGGATATCACCCCGATACCTTCTAAGCGTCAGATATATTTATGGGGATCTTGCTAGTACCTTTACCTCTGTGAGAGGCGGTGCTTTCGAGGTTTCGGTCTTTGTTACCTTGCCCATACGGTGGATCTGACTTACTACTATTCGTCTATGCATCAGTTATATCATGGTTTCTTAGTTTCTTGACTTAGGTACCACATAGGTTACTTGCCAGGGTTATTCTGCAGGTACCCTGGGTCAGATAAGGGTCGGACAACACAAAGCCTTTATGGAGGATTACCTCTCCGGGGGGATCTGACCGACTGGTTGTTAATCCCACGAAGGCCCTTATAACTGATTTTTCTACCTTCGATCTTTAGCAGAGGATTCTCAGGCCCCTCTTGGGCGAGGCATACCTACTTTAGAGAGGCAGGCCCCTTTCAGCCACTTTATCATGTTTGTGTGCATATTGGCCTTTTGTTTATTTTAATTTGGTGTGCTCTTTGATTACTAGTTGGCCTTAAGATTTTTTTTTTTTATATCACGAGTCTTGAGTCATCGTGGAGCCAGACCATATTCCCCATAGGTCTCGCCGTTTGTTATAGTTACCACTGCATTTTGAGTCTTTTCCTTCTAAAATGCGTAAATTTATCATACATGGTATATACACCTCCACTTACCAGACTTGTGATCGTACGAGGATGAGTATTGAATCGAGCTATAAAGATACTGGGATTCCTTCAACTCCCATACCCACTATAGTCAACGATACTTCTTCGACACCTTCAACCACTATGGTTGTAGTGTCGGAGGTTCCTATCATCACACCTGCCTGTCCTATAGTGAATACTCAACCTATAGCCATGACATCTTTTGGGTTCCTTTGTCACTCGTTGGGATACAATATTAAGTCCATATAAGGTCCCTCGGGATTACTGATTAATGAGCAACATAGGTTTCTTGATGAAGGGCATCTTGGTGGTAAACATCAAGCTCACTTGCTCAAGGGAAAAGGGAAGATGAATTAGAAGGAAAGAGGATGTTTTGATGCCCTTGTACAGAGATAAGAACGTCTTGACCAAAAAACTACATTGACGATTGATGAGTCAACATCCATTCAGAGGAATTGAAAGAAGGAAACATGTATATACTATGGAAAGTCTGGACATGTGGATAAAAACTGTTGGAAGAAGAGGGATGACTTAGAGGTGAAGGTTAAGAAGCTCGAAGGAGATGTGTTAGTTGTCAATCAATCGACCGACAATTTTACCTTCCAAGTTGGAACTTCTCAAGCGTTGCTTACTCATACCTCCCAACATGAGTGGGTAGTCGATTATGGTCCCTCTCATCATATGGAAAAAGATGCCTCTATGTTCTCATACTTGGATAAAGTTGTCGACCAAAAGATCTATGTTGTTTATGATTTCGTTCTCAACATTGGTGGTCATCATGATATTCCCTATCGACATGGTAAAATTGTCGACATCTATCATGTGCCAAACCTAAGTGCAAATTTTTTGTTGGTTTCTCAAACTAACAAAGACAAGTAATATTGTTGAGTTCTGGCTAGATCGGTTCTTCGATAAGGATTTTAAGAATGACAAGTCAATTTTTGCTGAAGGTTTTATCGACTCGAAGGATGGAATGTACAAGTTTTGTGACCTCCCTTCACTTGAATATGGACTGACTTCCCTTGTTTCTCACACTAATGAACGAAGCAGAATTTGGCATGAACGACTTGGACACCTAAATTTTTTAAGTCTGAAGTCGATGGCCACACATAATATGGTTGTTGGTCTTCCCAAAGTTCTTCCACCTGATTGCGTTTATAGGGGATGTGTTGGAAAAACATCATCGGATCCCCTTCGACTCTAGCAAAGCATGGCAAGCACATAATCCACCAGGAGCATATTCACAGTGATCTTTATTGCCTCAATCAAACCTCCTTAGAAGGTGCAAATTTTATTTTGACCTTTATTGGTGATCTCTCTAGATTTACTTGGGTCTATTTCTTGAAAAACAAGAGTCATGTCTTTGAAAAATTCAAAGAATTTAGGGCATTGACTGAGAAGCAATGCAATCTACCTATCAAGTGTTTGAGATATGATAATGGTGGTGAGTCTGTGAATTGACAATTTGAAGAATACCTTGCTTGATTTGGTATTGCTTGGCATAGGTATGTCCCTCATACTCCTCAACAGAACAGTGTAGTAGAAAGAAAGAACCAAACATTGGTCGAAATGGTTTGTTGTTTTTTGTAGGCCAAAGATCCGTCGACTCATTTTTTCACTGAAGATTCTTACTGTGCCAACTATCTCTTGAATCATATTCCAATTAGAGTTTTCAGTTCTATGACTCTAGTCGAGAGATGGTGTGGAAAAAAGCCCTTGGTCAATCACCTCAGAGTCTATGGCTATGTTGCTTGGGCTCATATTCCAAATGATTGCAAGAAGAAATTGGATGCAAAGAGTCATGCTTGCATCATGATGGGATACTCTAAAGAATCCACAACCTATTGACTATTTGACTATGTCAAATGACATATCATTATCAAAAGAAATGTGTTTTTTGATGAGAATTATTCAAGCATTAAGTTGTTGAATGGTTCCTCTGGTTTATTATAGGATGATTCCTTTGATGTTGTTTTTGACAATGGTTCACCTATTCCTTTTTTTAGTGTTTCGACTGGGCAGTCAAAGTTTGTTCTTGTTTTGACAGGGTCGTCGACCTCTGTTCTCGAGTTGAATAGATAGTAGATCATTGTTTTGACTGGGCCTTTGTCTCCTTTGACTGAAATTGTTCCTTCTTTAGATCAACCTTTTGCAGAGGATATCAATTCACCTTTTTCCTGCCTCCCTATATGGGCCACTAAAATGATTGAAGCTACTATACTTGATGTTGGTGATGTCTCTCCAAGTTGACAAACTCATAGTCACAAGAAACATGCTAATGTTGCTTTGGTGGCTCTGCACGTGTTCTTGAGACTTGTGATCCGATCTCTTACTCAGATTCACAAGGACAACTTGAATGGGAACAAGCTATGCAAGATGAGATGAATAATATTTTGAGAAATCATACTTGGTATTTTGTGACTCATCCTCAAGGGAAGGACATCGTAAAATGTCCATGGGTCTATAAGACCAAATTTACCTCCGAAGGTGTTGTTGAGTGTCATAAAGCTTGCTTGGTCGCAAAATTATTTTCTCAACAAGAAGAAATCAACTATAATGAGACCTTTGTTCATGTTACCCCCCCATCCCTAGGGGTAATTAGAGGAGACCATGTCTCATGGTCCGCAATGAAGATAGTGATCCCAACCATGATGATGATCAACATGTCCACAAATAACATCCCAACATTCCCCCTCATATTTCCTCTTATACTTAGATCAACCAAGCTCTTCAAATCTAGTCAACTCAGTGTATGGGACATGGTAAGCAAGTGTCACGATGAGGTATGTTAGTCCTTCTTTCATGTGAAGTGTTTTTCTTAATATACTAGGCATGTGGATGACGATCATTGGTTGAAGTTGTGGATAATGGATCACTAGCTCAAGAATTTATGTTTGTTTCCTTGTTTCACCTTGGTTGCCAACATGTGTTCCTTAGTCTCGTGTTGTCACCACCCAGGGAAAAGGGGTACCATTGGGGGGCCCTCACAACGGTAATGTTATGCTTTCCCACCATACTTAACAATTTCCATCATGGATCCTGTCACAATTTACTAAGCTTCGGTAATGGTTCATGGTCCATTTTATCATGAGAAGAGGGGTTGAAGACCCAGAGGTTGATTGCGACTGCTAAGCAAAAGAAACATATAGAAAAAATAATGCTAAAGAAAGAAAGAAAGAATAGCAAAGGACTCTAAAAGCAAATCCAAACTTAAGCTCTACCCTTTCCGTGTTCACCCTAGTCCCAAAGCAATGATGCTATATCTTGAAACCTTATGAAGGGGACTTGAAAATATGATAAGAGGACAAATAGAAAGGAAGATTAAGGGGTTTGGAAAAACATAGCACTTAGAAAGTGGTAACTCAAAGTAAGAGCACCCTCCACAAAGGTTCTCATAGAAATGGACTCAATGGCACCATAAGCTATGAAGTAACCCCAATCCATATAACTATCACACTTACTCTTGAAGGGTTCATTTCTTTCACTACTTCCCCCAGGACATATTCCTCTGCTTGGGTATTTTCTTTCATTGCTTCCCCCGGAACATATTTCTCTTCTTGGGTCTTTTCTTTCACTGTTTTGGTTGGCACACCTAATCTAGCCAGATGAAGGTCCTCCCATATTCAAACTTTCCAACTTACATAAAATCCTGAGCTAGTGTGAAATTTGAAAGGGATATTGATGTGAATTGTTCATGTGGCTTATATGTTAAGTAACAATGTACTTTTAATGATTTAAGGACTAGTATATCTTATGAACATTGGCTTTACTTGATTTCATATTTTGTTTTGATCGCGATGCCCCTGACATGGTTCTTTGAAGGACGCCCCGGGTTTTCACCTAGGATGTTGTTCCTCTATTGCAGGATATGGCATGTGTGATGCAGAGCAGTGAGTCACCCGTGACTTGACACATTCAGACAGTGGGTCTCACATATTTAGGATGAAAATAGACATGTCTATCAACCAAAGTATAGTGGGTGTGCGTATTAATAATTCTCTCAATTTTAATTGAGGATTGTCTCCTTGTCATTACATTGATTGCGACCCCTTAGGATTGAGTCTGTGTCTAATGGCAACAATACCAGGGTATTCCAACTAACATCGTGTCCTATTACTGCCACTTGTTGGCATGTGTTATTTGACTCCAAACATGCCCCTATAATGCCCAGATAGTATACCAATAGTAATAGAGCATAATACAATTGTGAAAGAGTAACACTATGGTAATCATTATGATCTTACTGCGATACCAACAAGATACTAGTAATGAACTAGTGTTACATCTTGATTGACTAACTCTTTATGTCATTAATGATGTTATAAGACGTACAAGAAAACATGTGTTTGTCAGATCTATCTTCATTGAGTGAGGGAAGTTCAGGTATAATAGAGGAAAGTGAGACATCTAGTAGGTATAATATGTGGAGATCAACTAGAGGTGAGAAGATCAGGAGAAAATTCCATAGGCGCATGTAATTTTTTCTTGCAAAAGGGGGATCATGTTCTTATGATCATGAGAGAATAGACGACATTGAGGTTCTCTTGAGGTACAAACATATAGTGAAATGATGGGAACCCAAGGATCTTCCTGAAACAAACACTGATTTTTATGTAAAGGAAAGGATATACCGGATTGCTCCATCATCATTACATGGTTTGGGGCTATTTTGCATGGATGGCATAAAAGTCTGTTACGACGAATTAACTGAATTGATGGAGTACATTGGAACCTATTATATCTACAAATATTGGATACGAATAATCCAATATACAAAAAATATGCGAAGATATGGCTTGGATGCAAATTATATACAACTAAAAGACAACGATCAAAATAAAGGAGAAATTATCTATATTGACGGAAGGCCAAAAGAAATGATGAGTATTGCATGGTTTATAAACAATACATGACCCGTGACCACAAATAAGCGACCTAATTGCGTATTTGAGGGGCGTGAAGGAATTTATGTATTCACATGTGCAATAAAATCAATAGATGCAGGGGAATAGTCATTGATTGATTACAATTTGAATTGAATAGATACAAATGTTGCTATTATGGGGGCAGTACATATACTATTTTACCCAAACTATAAGCAATGACTCTTATATTTTATGATTTTCATTATGTTCTTTATGGTGTTAATCCATTTGGAGAGCTTCGGTTTGTTTACTCAGTGTGTCCTATTTTTGTTATCAACAATAACATTCCTCCTTGGATGTCAATAAAGAGGGAGGATTTCTCATACATTTGAATTTATTTCTCATGATAATGATAACGGTTCTAATTTTACTGTAATGTGGTAGGTTTAATGTGGTAAATCAAAAGCAGCCTCAGAATAGGTAAACGAACAACAATTTTCGAATTGCATTTAATGTGCATTTTATTTCTGTGGCGATCAATTATTTTATTTGTTTACATAACTGAATTATCATTTATTTTATTGAATATGTAGTCGACGGGACATGATTCTGATGATGATTCACTCGACGAAAGGGATTTGTATGAATTCCCCGACCCTATGGTTTTAATTAGAAAAAAGATCAATAAAACAAACAACGAACTAGCTCACTTGTTAGATATTCTAGATCAAAATCCTGAGGTCGAAGAAAGGATCAAAGAAGTTATGACAAGGCTTAAGACATATAAGGTAATAACCATACTTTCAAGTGGCTTTATTTTTATGTCATAAGATCAATTATGAAAGATTGATTTTTAACTTTTACATTATCTAAACGAAAAAATGTTTTCTTTCTTATATAGACATTTTTGGATCCTGTTGACATCGACATACATGGTGTTGGTAGTAGTGGCGCTGCATAGATGCCATAGGGTCCTGATGAAGGCCCTCATATAGCTGTCAGGATGAAACTATTCAAATCTCCACCTTCCACACCATTAGGTGGGAGCCACGACATGCACATGGAGGAAGCGACCACACAGGTAGGCTCTGGAGGTGTTGACGGAGATGAGGCCGATGATTTGACCAAATCTATGGTTGATTTTCCTAAAGTAAGACGTGTGACCAACACATGGACCCTTAAGGGAATATTTATGGTCAACGAGGAAGGGATTCCATTAAAGCAAGTTAAAGTCCCAGGTAATTTTTAAAATTTTAATTGTTTCATGTTCTCTATATAGACAAATATAAATCATCTAAATTATTATTTTTAAATTAATAATCATATAATAATTTTGCGTGTAGCGAATAATGATTTTTATAGGTCCTTGGAGAATAAGGTGTTGCTGATTTTTTGGCCCACCATACATGAGAGGTGGAATTCCCATAATTTCAACCTCAAAAAATAATTGATGGATTATCTCGAAATCATTTTTGGTGTAGACGCATTTAATAAGACCTTGGCCACCGCCGCAGCTCGCCAATATTTAAAATATACAAGAGAAACATATAGGAAGAAATTGAAAGAAAACTATAGGTACGAGTGTCCTCTAATGATTCCAGAGAGGGAGTGGAAGACCCTCATTGAGGATGCAAAAGAGAAGAAATCGATAGATGAAGGAAAAACACCCTCTGGTCCTAGGAGGTAAATTACAATTTCAATTCAATACCTTCAATTTTTTTTAGATGTAAATAAAATTGTGGTATACATTAACATACTTTAAACGAGGTGGCAGGAGTGGGAGGGCTCATCATATGCCCACGAGGAATTCAAGTGCTCTCTTTTCATTGGAATCTGGGCATCACAACTAATAATCAAGCCGAAGCCTATGCCCTGTACCAAGGCCCCCTTCTCGCCAAAATCCTGAACATTCACTCCCTTTCGGTGATTGGAGACTCCAAGATAATCATAGGTCATGTACGCAAAGGGTCCCAGCTCCCAAATCTCTACTTAAAATCCATTCTCCAACGAATTTCGACAACACTCAATCTTTTCCACAATATCTCCCTCTTCCATGTCCTCTGACAAAATAATCATTTGGCCAACGCCCAAAGAAGATCTGGAAATTGACCTGGAGCAAATCTCGTTAGTGGTTAACAAAATTACTCTTTACAATCCAATCCCATGACTTTTGACTCCTGTCAGTCAACACCTCTGCCCACTCAGCACGTCGTGGAGAAATGGGCCTTGGTCTGGATCTCATTTCCATTCGGTCATAAAGCCCTCCCTTTGTCAACGACACCTAGCCACCCTCCCCCTCACCACAACACGGGTCTTTGCAGCTCCCAACAACTTCCCCACCTTACCTATCGACACCTAGGCACCCTCCCCCTCACCTCAACACGTGTCTTGTGGCACCTTATCTTCATCTCCCTCGATTGGGAAGTCATTTTGAAGTCCCTTTGGAAGCTCCTGTGCATGGAAGCGAAGATTGGAGTGAGATGAGCATGTTCAACATGACGTCCAAAGCGTACTCTGCATTGATTTCAGGCGATGTGAAGGGTACCAACATCAACAACGAGCATGGCTACAACTCATGGATAATTTTGGGAAATTGGTTATGTTCTATGAATCAAACAAGGGTGATGGTGCATATCATAGCAAGAGCGGCTCATCTCACTGGTATTCTCATTCCTAAGCAGAACAGAGCAACATCCAATCCTCACCTGAGCACTAATACCTACGTAATTCAGCCAGATAGCGCAAGGACTTTATGCAAGATGAATAGGCAAAATCAGAGAATGGTTTTAGTGGAAGAGCACGATGAGCTGGTAAGCACGGTGCAAAATATTCAATCGCAACTCAGGGCTCTCTCAACACAATTTTTATCCATCACATAGATTACGATCCAACACATGGGTGAGTAGTAAAGAAACAGGGATGAGTGTGAAGCTCTAAGACAACAGATAGATGCGCTCCAATTTGTGGCTAGACCTGCGTCACCCACAACCTCCCAAAATACTTTCATCTCCGACAAGGCCTCCTAGCCAGAATAAAACCCGTGACTGGACCTCAACCCGTGGCCTCCAACAGAGGAAGAATCCATTGCACTAGATCAAAACAAAATCTAAGTGTATGCAATGTTTTTTTATGCTATTACTAGGATCTTTTTGCATGGTTTTCACCATCGCAACTCAAATAGGATTTAGCGTTTTAATAAGCACTACCCCTACTCTTCACTTCCTTCTTGGAGAATACAAGGGAGTGAATTTTTGAATTTTTCAAATCTTGTAACACAAACTATGTACTCTTCCTGCGTTTCCTCATAGCTTTTTAATATAATTTTTGCCCAATTTATGTTAAAAAAAAAAACATACTTTAAACTTTTGATGATAGGTTGACTGAAACATCAAAGGAAACAAAAGCAAGGCTTTCCAAATGTGGCCAACATAGGCTAGGCCAAGGAGGCTACTTGAAGTTATAGTCACGAATTGTAAGTACCTAAATATCTTATTTGTATCGCCTTAAATTTTTTAGGTAATTGCAGCGAATAACATTAAAAATACATACTCTTATGCAATGTAGGGTGACGAGTTTGGTACTGAAACCATGGAAGAAGACCTCCATCTTGGTTACAAGTACGGCTATAAAGTTGTAGTTGAACACCAGAAAATCTTGGGGAAGTTACCAAGAACCACTTTGCAAGATAAGGTAAATAAAATTCAATCCACATTAACCTTTATTATTAATATAATACAGTCATGTTGGATATTATTATTATTTACAACTTTGTTTTAATCAGGAGAGAAACACTGTCAATGAACACACTAGTATTGGAGATCAGTAAGTTGATAGCAGTTTGCAAGCAGAAGATGGTTCTCCCATGCAATCTGAATATTCCACGGGGGTGCAGCCCCATGATGGTGCTACGACTGAGCTGGCACATGATAGTAATATGGTTGTATTTTAATTATATACTTAATAATTTTGTAGTTATACATTGTGTACTTCTATTTTTTTTTACTTGTACATTTATGATTGTCCTTATAAAGTTTGTGGTCTCAATGGCATAGAATGTTGTACTTGAGGTTCATACAACTAAAGAGGAGCACGCAGGGGAAACCATTCCAACAGTTCCGACCAATGCACTAGGTAAATAATGACATTGCAGGTGTTTTTTTTTAATATTACTGAACCAGTTCAATGATATTTAAAAACCAGCCATCTAAATTTTGTATTTTTTTCTTTTGTAGGTGATGCCTCATCATAGTGGCCTCCATTACCCCGTGAGTACCCCACGGCTAGGCATGCTCTGCATGAGAGGACACAATTACAATTAGATTTTGAAGAGCACCCAAAGAACGAAGACATAGATATTGATGAAATGATTAGGAACTATAGAGCTAAGAAGAAGATGTCGGCTAAAAGTACTAAATGATGATGTACATGAATATTTTAATAACCATTTAATATAAAATCTATTTTCTATGAAATACTTTTTTTTACTTGTTGGGTTGCCAAAATGTCATTCTTTTACTAACCTTTTACTTCACTTTTCACCATATTCCACTTTCCCACAGCCTTACATTAAGACCATTTCCATGATTACATATGAGTTTAGACCTATTATTTTCCAAAGCATTAATTTTAGTATTTTGAGTGAGTTTAAGATTAAATATTGGAAAAATAAAATGTTTGCACTTATATATCAAAGTGGGATGAGTTCTATGATGTTTACAGGTACATTTTAATACTCCAACCAAGTCATATGATGGAATAGAATAAAGCTTCTTTTCACATCAATTTTGATTCTCTAGTTTTTAGATGTAAAGTGATTTAGTGTAGTGTATGATGTTATGGAATAATTGTTACTTTTCTCTTAGGAGAATTGAGCTCACTCCAAATGGATCAATGAAACATTTTATTTCATTGTAAACAATTGTGAATATTAGTATGTATATATGTTTGTTTTTGTTGTAAATATTTCAATAGATTTATATGTTGGGTATTGGGGAATTGAGAGTGATG
>JZKD02S1917122.1:146519-163955 GCA_000966675.3 Picea glauca
GGGATGGGTTGATAAGTTTATAACTAAATTTTTGGGTACAATGGTTTTGACCTGGTTAGTCTTACGTTCAAGGTTGTTGACTTGTTTACTATCGTTATTGGAGATATTAAGGACGCTTGTTTACTATCGTTATTGGAGATATTAAGGACGAGATTTGGGTTCACAGTATTATTGCAGATCGTGTCGATGTTGGGTAGACTTATTATTTTAATCTTATTATCATTACTATTTGGTTCGTTTTTACATTGGCTTTTACCATTGTGGTTGTTTACATTGTTCATTATATGCGCATTGTTAATATTATTCCTAGTATTTGTGATATCAGGATTGGTTATTTGTATAATGGGGGTGGGGGGATTAATGCTAATAACATAACTGGGTTCAATATTACTTATATGGCAGGTGTTATTATTAGGTTTAATGGGAAGGTTACAACGGCTGTGATCAAGATTGTTGTAGCTAACATTGTTGTGTTTTTGATCAAAATTTTCTATCGGCGTGTCAAAACTGTTTGGTTTGTTATCAAAATCACGTTTAAGTTTGTGGTTATTATCATTATGGTTCGAATTTGGAATTATTAGCTGAGTAATGGAGGTGTGAGGGTTATTATTTATGGCGTGGGTATTACCATTATTTTCTGAGTTCGCGTGGGGACAGTTTTGGTTAATGTGGATGTCACTACGACCATTATTATCGACTGAACACGCACCAGAGATGATTCGTTTGTTTACACGCATGTGATCATAGTGGTTTTTGTTATCGTTGCTTGGGGATTTCTGAGGATTAAAGTTGTTATTATTTTCAATATTAATGTTGTTATTATATATCATAAAACTATTTATAATATTATTTAAACTGTTCTTTTGGGCAGTGTTTATTACGCTGGTAGAAGGATTATTAATGTTTTGTAGTTGTGAAGGCTTGGGATCGTGGAGCGTGGGCATAGAGTGTCCATTTTTTTTTAGGGTGAGGATGCAATCCGTGTATATTGTTCATACGTACTTGTTTTTGCGCGTTTTCTAGACGTGTGAACTTGCTGCGTTGTTTGTTTACGGTGATTTCTTCAAATTTCACAGTTTTTAGGGAGGAGCAGGCATCTATTCATGTCCAGAGAGATGGTTGGATAAGATTTGCTAGAGTAGTGTGAAGAACGAGAAGTTTGCGTGACAAAATGTCTAATTTAAACCTTTCTTTCTGAATTTCATTCCGGAGTAATGAAATGCTGGCCTTGTGAAAGATACAGTCGTTTTTCTTATTGCGAAGTCTATGATTAATTATGGTAAAAATAGGTGTAACATCGACATCCCTACATCTTTTCAGAAAAGTTAAATCAGATTTCCTTTTCATTACTTGCAAACGCATGCGCTCAAATTGTCGGATTTTATCAGTTGTATCCTGTCCGTACAGGGTCAGTATTTATGTTCTAGTTTGGTCTAGTTTGGTCCGAAAGTCGAAAAATAAAAAAACCTATGCGATGAATCCAAAAGAACTCTCTAATCATTCAATATTGCCAAATTCAAGTCATTATAGTAAAGGTAGTTAATTTAGAATAATAATATGAAAAGAACATATTAATAATCATTATTCAAATCTAAAATGTAATTTCATTTAGTACAATAATATGAAAATACCATATTAATAATCACCATTCAATCCTAATTTAAATTGTGGAAGTGTTAAATAGTGGTTATCTCTATTGTTTGTGCACAACTTGTAAAGAGGGATATGGTAATATGCTTTAATATACTCGTTGTAATATAATATATGTTAATATGTGTTGAGATATGACTGGAAACATTTTTATATTTGTTGTGAACTGAGAAGTTGCAATTTAATGACAATAGATTTTGTTTTGGAAACTCCTAAGTTTAGTTCGTGCTAGAGCTATTTGTAAATACTAGCAAGGTGCTAACGTCCAAAATGTAATATTAAGTCATATACTCCAAATTAACATAATAAAAACGATGAGACCCACGGCCCCCTCACACATGCTCATGTTTGCAAGGATGAAGGGTAATGAGGTTTCATGTTTAATTCACCCTAGACAAGGTGGGACAATGGCTATTTCGACCTTTTCTCAGTGGGAGGAAGGTGGGAAGATCTATTTCTTCGAACTCCATTCAAATCCAACATTGATTCTCAAGTTGGCGGTTGATCTTGTTTCCACTCTATTTGCTCTTCTTTTGTCGAGCTTGGATAGTGCACAGGAGCTTGTATTTAGCAAATTAGTTATCTTGGGTTATGGTTATTTTGGTTTTGAATTTGAATCTCTAAGGAAAAAATTCTTAGGTACAAATATCTGGTCTCCTCTCTCTCGCTATGGGTAACTTTGTTTAATTGGCTTCCACAAGAAACTAGCCTTGGTCTCCAGGTTAACAGTTGGTATAGTTACCTTCTATTTTTCTCTCCATTTGATGAATTTGGTATGTAAACAAGTGGTGGTTTTTAATACAACAAACATCTCTTGTTATTGTGAGTGTGGAAACGTCTCTATGTATTTGGGAAAGGGTTAGGGAGTGTAAATTTTTTATGCCACTTGTAGGTTGTAGCTCAGATTCATGCTTGCATGATAAAAGGGAAAGTTCACTCATGGGTGGTGTAAAACATATTCTATTCTATTTTGATCGAGGCTTGTGGGTTTATTTCAAGTGTCAACTCTTTGTTATGCAAACATAAGATCGACTAGACATCATGGATCATTGTGATTTACAAGAGTTAAGGAGGATTTTAAGGACACATGAAGAAATGGTTCAGGGAAACAAAGCATCCATTCTCACTCTTATCTCCAAATTTCATGAATATAAGCAACAATGTATCTCACAAATTGCAAAGGCTATGATCACCTTGGTACAACTTAAACATTAGTTTCTCATTCTTGATGTAGAGTGCAATTTCTTAAAAACATATGGTGTAGAATCTAAAAAAAGATGCACAATCGATGGCTTCTAATCAGTGGATGTTAAGACAAGGTGAATACAAGGGTGGAGATAGAGTGATACAACTGATAGAAGATATGGAAATTGGAGAACAGGAGCCAGTACATATTGCTACAAGCTTGTCATAGGCTACAAGTCATCATACCTTTCATTAGCTTATGTTTTTTGAAGTTATCAATATCTTAGGTATCTTTTATAGGATATATCGTAGTAGTAAAAACTAGGAAAGTTTTCCAAAGGATATTGGTAAACTTTGTATTTTTATTTTGATATGTGAAAATAGTTTGAGTCATGAAGACACTATGTATGTATAAAGAGTGTTGTTATCTTCACTACAACCATTTTTTATAATACAAATTACCCACTTTATGTTATATATATATAAATAAAATAAAACATAGGTCATAGGTTCCAAATTCACTAAGATGTACTAAAAAAGTATTATTTGTGTTTCACCTCTAAACAAACTTCTACCAAATTGACATTAATTTAATGTAGAACTTGTTAACATAACAAATAGAAAGTGGTAATTTTGAATTTCAAAAATAAAATAAAATTAGTCATCTAGATTTTTATTGGAACCTTGCTAGAGATCTAATAGAAACTTCCATTGTTGTCAATCTTCATTGATTGGAAACATATAACCCTGGTAAATCGTTCCTTTGTTATAAGTGGTCATACATCTTGAGTGGGCCTAATGGTTAGAAACATGTGTTTCCTAGTGGGAGGTCACAAGTTCAAATCCAAAGATGGTAGGATATGTATACCTTCATAGAATTTACCAATCAAATCCCTAGGCGAAGAGGGTCTCATACACCAATTTGGTGTGTGGCTTGATCGTGACCTTAAAAATAGATTATTATTATTACTACTATAATAAACTTCTTAGGCTATATGAATGCCTATATGTCATTTGTGTGTACTAATATTGTGTGTATATTGTAGGTGGAAACAAAAATATGTTAGGCATTACAAAGCCTATGTAATAAACTTCGAATTCACCGTGCATGGGAGATGATACGGAGTTCATCGTGCATGGGAGAGATACAGAGTTCATTAGAATGAATGTTTGAAGGTCGCGTTCACGTGTTGCATGATCACATCTATCTAAACTAATAACCCTATTTAGTGCACATAGAAATTTATTGTAAATAGATCAGAAGGTTGCGTGTTCGATTCACATCGGTTTCAAGCTCTTCCTTTTCTTTTGATTTATGTGAATAATCGATGTGATCTGTCAATCTGGTTTAGAATTCTGGAGCATAGCGATTAAGAACTTTAAAAATTAGGAAAATTAAAATGTCTGAGCCCAGGCTTGAATCGGGGACCTTTAGTGTGTGAGACTATCGTGATAACCAACTACACCACCCAGACAGTTGAGGTTAATTTAGCACTTTGACGTTAACTTTTCTAATCTATTTTAAAACAGTTGACAAACAACATGGCATTTGGATTCGCATTTCATGTAATGGCGTATCATTTGCCCCCATACTAAGGGGCTAAGAAGCCATGTTATTTTGAACCTTTTGTTAAGTATGGACATATAAACAACAATTTCAGTTTAGAGTTGTTATATTCCAAGTTTTTTTAATTGAATTTTTTTTTTATTAGGAAAATTATTAGTTGGGCACATACTTATGTGGCACGTGGTTGTGTTATCCGACTTCTACCACTATAATTTTAGGTATGTTAATACGGTCCCTCACATGGTACACAATACCAGTTGAGAGTTTCACACTGATGGCTTCACATAACTAAGTACCTTAACAATACACTCCATCATCCATTGTTACACCACAATGATTTTTTAATAGAATTAAAAAAAAAAAAATATTTTAATTTTAAATATTGAAATTGAAATTTTATAAATACCACCAATCATTTATATATATATATATATATATAGATTTGGTTAGATCCCTTGCATTCCACGATATAAGCTCCATGAAAAAGTTTCAATAGAAAGAATCATATCCTCACCTACATTTCCAACTAAAACTTGATAGGGTTCAAAGTTTTGATATTCTTCTCAAAACTGAAACAATCATATCCTCACCTCCATTTCCAACTAAAACTTGAGAGGGGTTCAAAGTTTTGATATTCTTCTCAAAACTGCGTGTTATCCATTTTTTTGTAGGCTTCCTCTAAATATATTAAGCTTCACTATGGTAGGGCACTCAACCTCCAAGTAGGAGACTACTCCCTTCATCTCCTCTTATGGGAGGAGGCATCAATAGAGGAGCCAAAAGGATCTTTTCACATGGTTGAATGACCCTGTTAAGATAGATCCATTCAATAAATGACCATGCCTTTATCCATATCCTTAGAAGTATTTCTATCTTTGTTACCCTTTTCAGTACATGTATCTTATCTTCATCAATAGAAAATGATGGAGCCTTTTGGACTTGGTCTACGAGGTAGCAATAGGAGGGGCCTCATGTAGAATAATTCTGGATAACCAGAGCCAACCCTAAATCCTATGGTCTAGGATCTTACTGACCTTATGACAACCCAATAAAGCCTTATAACCCATATCATAATAATAAAATTTGTCAAAATGGATCATAAATTTGAAAAGATACTCGATAAATGCAATCAAGACACTTTACCTTTCACCAAAATTATACATGAAGGATTTGTAAGAGGAAAAATTTAAAGAGCACCTCAACCAAAGTTAGGTGTAATGGTTTAATCTTATTTAGTAGGTTGGATTCTACAGTATCATCCTTCTTTAAAGGTTTTTCAATAATTGTAATTGTTCTAAGGAAATCCTTGTTTAATAAATGAAACTTTGACAATATTGATTCCATTAGATCATTGGTCAACAACAATACTTACTCTAATTTTAGAGTCTCGTCACAAGAATATCATAAGAGGTAAGAGGTTCATCATCAGATAACAAGAATTCCCCACTGCATGATGAGAAATCATATTATTAAAACAAGATACTAATCAATTAGTGACGAGGATTTTCGTCAATCAAGGAGCTTCATCAAATTGTGGGGGTTTTAATTGATCAAGCAACTTCATCAATTTGTAATAAGAATTAAATTATAAATACAGAAGCTAACAATCAAAAGGAGGATTTTGACATCAAGTAGCAAATGCATATTTTACTATCATCTATAACTATTATGAACTTTATTCTTTAAAATTTACGAAGTATTATCGATAATATAAAGAGTATTATTAAGAAGGTCATTTCAAAAGTTACATAAAGAACAAGGTGAATAGTAATAAACAAAGTAATAATGTTTAATGATGAAGAAGGTGAATAGTGACAAAGTAATGGGATGCATATAATGAATAACATATAGATTACACAATGATCTTCTCAATCTATCTCCTTCAATTCTTTCTTATAGTCAAACATGCTAGATTTCCCATCTGTTAATATCAATCGTATGAGAAAGGAGGTTGAAATTGAAGACCATTCAAACCTTTAATCATACCCTGCCTCTATTGTCTTGGAAATACTATTGTAACAAATGTACCTAACTTTAAAGCTAGAACAAGTGTCACTATTCCTGGTATCAACAAACGATAGAAAAGTTAATATTGTTTGATGTGTTGGACACTTGATTTTTTTGTTTTTTAAACCATAATTAAACATAGATTATATTAAAGTGGTTGTTATCTTACAAAAGGAGGCTTTCAACCTGTCAAAATTTCTAAATCTATAGGAGAAGGAAAAATGTGTTTGATAAGACTATTTCTAATCTCATATAAGCCTATTACATCCTTGTAAAAACTGCCTCGACACCAAATAACTTTAAAAAATCATACATTAATTAGAAGAGAATGAGTATGGTATTTCATGAGCTCTAGGAGGAACTCCTTCTTCAGTCTCCATGGGGACAATGCCTCGGTCGTGGGCACAAGCACCATTTTAACTCCTTATTCTCTAGAATGTTGGCCCCCATGGACATAAGATATTGTTTCCATAGGTTGGGTGTTGAGTCGAGGTTTGATATCCATTTCTTCATTCCTGGAGATAGTCAAGTTGGCTAGGGTTTGCTAAAACCCCTAAATTTGCTTGATATGTGATGGAGGACCGAGCTATTTGACTACACAATCTCCTCATGTCTCCTAAGAACTTTCCTAAAATCATTCCAAAAGGGCTCCATGGGTGGAGGTTGCAATATCCCTTTCTAAATAACACTAGTTCCACGATAACCCAGGTCTCATCCCCAAACAAAGGTTAACGAAAAACCACAACAAGGAATGGACAAATTTAAAAAACCACAACACTTACCCATGCCAAAGCTAGATAAAAGGATGAGACAAAGACCTCACCCGCTACATCAGTGATTGAGAGAAAACAAAAAGGGTGCCCATATATCGTATGTTCCAAATGAGTAAGGTAGGACTTGGTCTACAATAAACCCTTGCAATTGATAGCATACCCAGGTATCGGTTGTTTGAGACTGACAAAATAAGACCCATCGAACGAGGAATGACTACATAGCGTGAGCATCCCCTGAGCAGAGATATATGGTATACCCTGAACAACACGATCTTGACAAAGATGCACAAATGGAAAATCCAAGACAGAATCCATCAAACCCTCCTCAAAACAAGAGCACCACATATTCAAATGAACCAACACATAGGGGAATTTAATCCTCGTATGTGCGAAGAGAGGAGCACGATGCCCGAGAGATGCTACTTTCCAACTCAGGGGCATGGGAAACAAAAGGGGGGGAGGGGACATTAGGGAAAGACATGATTCCCCCCCACCACACTAACCAATAGTTCACACTTGTTTAGTCTAGTGCCCTCTTTTGGCATGATGATCAACAATGACATATAAATTATGCTTGAAATGGTAGAGATGGAATTCCTCGAAGTTTTTACTGAGCACGATGACTCGACTTATTATCCCATTAAATAAGTTGGTTCCAGATTGAGATCGTTTAATGATCACTCTGATCATGATCATTGAGTCTCCAAATACTATCAACTTGTTGATGTTCCTTTCTCTAGCAAGACTTAGCCTCTGGAAAAGAGCATATGCATTAGCGATGCTACTAGAAGTGACTCCCAATATCCATGAATAAAGAGCCAACAATGTTTCCTCTAGGATAAAAAAAAAGACTCCCACCCACATCTGCCACCCCAATGATGAATTCTTGATTACTACAACAACTTGTGTTGAATATTATAGGAGTCTTAACATAACTCGACCTCATTGAATTAGAAGTCCTTGAACTCCATAGGACTCACCTTTATTGACTAAACAGACTTTAGTGGGTATTATTGGAATCTTTGATTTTGAGTTAATATTACATATTATTATTATATTTTTATTAACATAAATTCACTTTATCCAAATTTATTACTACTTAAAATACCTAGATAAATCAATATTAATTAATTTATTTTATTTTTATAAATTTCAATTTTTTATAATTTACTTTATTAACATTATATCTATCTAAAATCTACATTGTAACTACATGGATACAACAAAATATCTAACTACTATGAAAATAATAAAATGGTAAAATTTATGACCAATGGAACTTACTATATTGCCTTAATCATCTGCCTGTTTATATCATGAAATTTGTTAATGTAGTATTCATAATTTCAAGTATCTGGGATAACTCAGTTGGGAGAGCGAAGATCTGAAGGTCGCGTGACCGATCCACGCTCACCGTGTTCTCGTTTTTTAATTAATTCCAGGAGGAACAAGGGTGATAACTATTATACCAATCTCTGAGGCCGAATATTGATTTCCTTTTAGTGTGTTATGTCATACGATCGTCAAAAATGAAGAAATAATGATGTAGATTTTGCATTTTTCTATGAAAATATTGATTGGATTAAGCCTTTTCTGCATATACACATACTTGTTTTTTCCTTAAAAAACATAAATTATTTATGCAACAGATAGTAAAAAGACAATAAATTATTTTTCCTTTTCTACATGTAGTATTGTTTTATTTGTTAATTTTGGGTTTTATTTCCATTTCTCATTGCTCAAATAGAACCATAGCAAATATGTATAGTCACTAGTGATTAAGTTTTTTCTTTTATTCTCATGAAATCGACTTACTAACACTTGAAAATTCATGGTATCTTCTTCTAAGAATTTGTTCTACTTGACATGTTCAAAAACATACCTAAATAAGTTTAGAAAGAACCCATTGTGTTGACTCTAATAAAATTACTTTTAATTGAGATAATTATATGAATTAAAAGAAATTTGACATTTGTTCAAAACTTTAAGACAGTTCTCTCTATATAATGTTGACATTTTGTAGTAGACTAGTAGTCAAATGAAGAGATTGTGATAAAATATTTTATCCACTTCATTTAAACTCAATTCAAAATTTTTATTGCCATGATATCTTGCAATGCTCAAAACACATTATACGTGGCATGTATGGTTTTGTGTCATTACTTGGATCTTGTAAAGGGTTATGTTTACAAATAACAAATGCTTGTGTATTATGTTTACAAACAACAAATTCTTCATTTTTTATGTACGGGTTATCAATCTAGACATGACTATGTACCCTTTAATGATCTCCAATCATATAGTAAGTACTTTGTTTTCAAGTTGAGGGAACTCGTGGCTATCTAATTAGTCTTCTTCAATGTGCATAGTCACTTACTCATCTGTTCCAGTTTTCTGTTCCAGTTTTAGGTTTTATTTCTTTGTTTCTTTTCACATTTTCCCCACTTTTCTTTCGAATTTATTTCATTAACTTTGAGAATTAAGCTGGCAGGTGAAGAGAAGGCCCACAACTAACTATATGGAAGAGGTTCAGAAAGATATAAATTCCAACATGCAAGGGATTCTAATTGTCTGGTTTGTGGGGGTGAACCTTTGCACTTGTTTCTTGTTTCCATGAAATTACTAATCCTAGCATTTAATAACTTGTTGTCTATTGCAGGTTGTTGAGGAATACAAACTTGTTCCGGATACACTGTATTTGACAGTTTCCTATATTGACTGGTACCTTTCCAAGAATGTAGTAAATAGACAATGCTTGCAATTATTGGGTATCACCTATATGTTGATTGCAGCGTAAGTAATATTTCTTTGTCAAAATTGCCCAATTTTTATACCAAAGGCGTTCTTATAAGGAGAGGTTCCTTAGAGGTTTTCATCGTCTGTCCACAAGAAATCAACAAATGCCATGTGTATCTGTCTGCAACAAATCAAAAATTGCCACGTGGGTTTGTCCACTACGAATGCATGTGTTCGTCTAAATCCTCATTTTGGGAGTGTTGTCCTGTCCATTTCCCCATATCCAAACTTTCCATCTATTTATCAAAAATCAACAAATTGGTTCTTTCCACGTCTCTTATACTTCACTAACTCACCTCAAAACTTGTCGTCTTATCCTTCATCGCCTCCCCTCAAAACTATGATTTCCTACATTTTGATTGCAGTAATCTGATAGCAGCGATCAAACAACAGTATATCTGAGCATCCAAGCCTCGAAACCGATCATGTGTAAACCTCACTAGCTGTGGCAATTTTCAGATTTCTCCAATATCAGGGATGAACCAGACTCGTTGCAGTTGACACAACCACCCACTTCGACATCGGAGATTCCCGAGGGACATGATCAACTGATATCACAATCATTTTTTTGGCTACAATTGGTGTTGTTCCATGGTCATCCAATGGATTCAGACAACAATGGAGGAGGTCTGGTCTGTGGTGTGGCGTTTCAACAAAACACATACATACAAGCATTTTATCTTTACTTGTTCCATGTGGGGCGACGATGTTGTGGGGTTCTCTTCGAACCGATAACTATTGGAACTCACTGGTGAATAGAGGGGATATTGGTCTTCACAGTTATTCATGAACGATCTGAATGTATTGTATAAATGTATTGTAGAAATGTGTGAGCATATCATGGACACTATTAATGCCAAAATGACTATTGATGCCAGTTCCAATTCTCTCTTTCTTCATCAAATGAGCACAACTCAAAGCCCCATTGGTGGGTTGCATGATACTTCGATGGTTGAATAGTCCACTCACAGCGACAACTCCCAAGTCTCGGGTATGCCAAGCTTTGTAGTGAGTTTGAATAATCCTATCAATGATGTAAAAAAAGTCCTATTCCATAATGAATTTAGTATCATTGGGGTAGAAGGGATGGGTGGAAGCAACAAAACCACTCTTGCATTATCCCTTTGCGATGATTTCCAAGTCAAAGGTAAAAACAATTCCCCTTTTAATCTTCATTCCAAACTTTCATTTTATTTCTTCATTTTGGTTTGCAGTGCTTATTCTTTTTATGATTATCATATTTCTTCGACGATAATATAGTTTTCATTACTGTTTCACGGCATCCAAATGTAAAGGCTCTTTTGGAAACTATGTGGGATAAGATAATTGGAGCTCGAAGGCCTGTTTTCAAAGTATCGAGGATGCACACAACCAACTATAGAAAAATCTCAATTTAAAAGGAAACCAATAAACTTTGGTTGTTTTTTATGATGTTTGGTCAAGATAAAATGTGGAACAATTATTGGTTGTTATTTGAAGAAGATGTATACAAGAAAGTTATTACAAATTATAGCCATGTGTATAACATACCCATGTTGCAGAAAGTTTATTCCCTATCACTTTTTTGTTTCTAGGCCTTTGGATAGCCTTCGATTCGAAAAACAACAGATGAACCTCTTGTTAAGTAGGTATGGGTTAGACATACTAATACTTATCTCATAACCTAATTGTTTATCTATCCTTCTCTTGATGCATTGCATCTGAGTATACACTGTTCAAATTTAGATTGATTTTCTGGCACTTTGATGGATGAATGGATTTTCAACTCTAAAATTTCAATGTTAACAATAATAGTGTGGGGCTATAAAAATCCAAAAAAAGATTTAATATTGCAAGTTTCTAGAGAAGAATAACTCAATTGTTTAACAAGTATAATATTGTTTAACAAATAGTATCCATGTGTATAACATACCCATGTTGCAGAAGGTTGATGCCCTGCCACTTTTTTGTTTTTGGGCCTTTGGACAACCTTTGATTCCAAAAACAATATATGAATATCTTGTTAAGTAGGTATGGATTGGACAAACTAATAATTATCTCATAACCTAACTATATATCTATCCTTCTCTTAATGCATTGCATCTGAGTATACAGTGTTGAAATTCAGATTGATTTTATGCCACTTTGATGGATACATGGATTTTCAACTATAAAATTCCAACATTAACAATAAAAGTGCGGGGCTATCAAAATCCAGAAAAAAATTTAATATTGTAGATTTCTAGAGAAGAATAACTCAATTGTTTAACAAGTATAATATTTGTAGGTTGAAGCAATGTATATTTAAGTTCATCAACATCACATCACAGAGTTGGTGCAAGATGAGGATATCAAGCTAATCTCTTGTGCCACTTAGGATTGTGACTAATATTCTCCACAAATCTTTGAGTAGAGACAAATTTGAAAAACTTAAAAACATGCTTGGTGTAATTGTATCGTTCCAATATGGCTCTTTCTCTTGCTATGAATGAATGACACATGAAATATTCAATTGGGATTTGATTTCCTTTATGAGAAAATAACAAGTTGTTTGTTGTTTCTCTGCACATTTAATAGACCAATGAGTCATTTGAATGAATGATTTTGGTTTCCTATGATTCAAATATTTCAATACTCTCACCAAATCCCCCCAAAATTAAGCAAATATAGTAGAATGGTGCACAATGTATTGCAAGTTGTTGTCTATTGCAAGTTGTTGAGGAATAACTTGTTGTCTATTTCAAGTTGTTGAGGAATACAAACTTGTTCCAGATACATTGTATTTGACAGTTTCCTATATTGACTAGTACCTTTCCAAGAATGTAGTAAATAGACAATTCTTGCAATTATTGGTTATCACCTATATGTTGATGGCAGCGTAAGTAATATTTCTTTGTCACAGTTGCCCAATTTTTATGTCGAAAGCATTCTTATAAGGAGAGGTTCCTTAGAGATTTGCGTTGCCTGTCCACAACAAATCAACAAATGCCATGTGTATCTGTCTGCAACAAATCAAAAACTTCCATGTGGGTTTGTCCACTACAAATGCATGTGTTCGTCTAAATCCTCATTTTGGGAGTGTTTTCCTATCCATTTCCCCGTATCCAAACTTTCCATCTATTTATCAAAAATCAACAAATAGGTTCTTTCCACGTCTCTTATACTTCACCGACTCACCTCGAAACTCGTCGTCTTATCCTTCATCGACTCCCCTCAAAACTATGATTTCCTGCATTTCGATTGCAGTAATCTGATAACAACGATCAAACAACAGTATATCCTAACATCCAAGCCTCGAAACCGAGCATGTGTCAACCTCACCAGCTGTGGCGATTTTCAGATTTCTCCAATATTAGGGATGAAACAGACTTGATGCGGTTGACACAACCACCCACTTCGACATCAGAGATGCCCGAGGAATGTGATCAGATGATATCACAATCATTTTGTTGGCTATGGTTGGTGTTGTTCCATGGTCATCCAATGGATTCAGGCAACAATGGAGGAGTTCTGGTCTGTGGTGCGACGTTTCGACAAACCACATACATACAAGCATTTTATTTGTACCTTCTCCATGCGGGGCGATGATGTTGTGGGGTTCTCTTCGAAGCGATAACTATTGGACCTCATAGGTGAATAGAGGGGATACTGGTCTTCACAGTTATTCACGAATGATCTGAATGTATTGTAGAAATGTGTGAGCATATCATGGACACTATTAATGCCAAAATGACTATTGATGCCAGTTCCAATTCTCTCTTTCTTCATCAAATGAGCACAACTCAGAGCCCCATTGGTGGGTTGCATGATACTTTGATGGTTGAACAATCCGCTCGCAACGACAACTCCCAAGTCTTGGGTATGCCAAGCTTTATAGTGAGTTTGAATAATCCTATCAATGATGTAAAAAAAGTCCTAATCCATAATGGATTTAATATTGTTGGGGTACAAGGGATGGGTGGAAGCAGCAAAACCACTCTTGCATTATCCCTTTGCGATGATTTCCAAGTCAAAGGTAAAAAAAATTCCCCTTTTAATCTTCATTCCAAACTTTCATTTTATTTCTTCATTTTGGTTTGCAGTGCTTATTCTTTTTATGATTATCATATTTCTTTGACGACAATATAGTTTTCATTACTGTTTCCCGGTATCCAAATGTAAAGGCTCTTTTGGAAACTATGTGGGATAAGATAATTGGAGCTCGAAGGCCTGTTTTTCGAAGTATTAAGGATGCAGACAACCAACTGTAGAAAAATCTCAATTTAAAAGGAAATCAATAGACTTTGGTTGTTTTTTATGATGTTTGGTCAAGATCAAATGTGGAACAATTATTGGTTGTTGTTTGAAGAAGATGGATACAATAAAGTTATTACAAACGATATCCATGTGTATAACATACCCATGTTGCAGAAGGTTGATTCCTTGTCACTTTTTTGTTTCTAGGCCTTTGGACAACCTTCGATTCCAAAAAACAACAGATGAAGCTCTTGTTAAGTAGGTATGAGTTACATATACTAATAATTATCTCATAACCTAATTGTTTATATATCCTTATCTTGATGCATTGCATCTAAGTATACAGTGTTCAAATTCAGATTGATTTTCTGCCACTTTGATGGATAAATGGATTTTCAACTCTAAAATTCCAATGTTAACAATAATAGTGTGGGGCTATAAAAATCCAAAAAAAGATTTAATATTGTAGTTTTCTAGAGAAGAATAAATCAATTGTTTAAGTATAATATTGTTTAACAAATAGTATCCATGTGTATAACATACCCATGTTGCAGAAGGTTGATGCCCTGCCACTTTTCTGTTTCTGGGCCTTTGGACAAACTTCGATTCCAAAAACAACAGATGGAGATCTTGTTAAGTAGGTATGGATTCGAAATACTAATAATTATATCATAACCTAACTATTCATCTATCCCTCTCTTAATGCATTGTATTAGAGTATATAGTGTTCAAATTCAGATTGATTTTCTGCGACTTTGATGGATAAATGGATTTTCAACTCTAAAATTCCAACGTTAAAAATAATAGTGTGGGGCTATAAAAATCCAGAAAAAAAAATTAATATTGTAGATTTCTAGAGAAGAATAACTCAATTGTTTAAAAAGTTTAATATTTGTAGGTTGAAGCAATGCATATTTAAGTTCATCCACATCACATCACAGAGTTGGTGCAAGATGAGTATATCAAGCTAATCTCTTGTGCCACTTAGGATTGAGTGACTAATATTCTCCACAAATCTTTGAGTAGAGACAAATTTGAAAAAATTAAAAGCATGATTGGTGTAGTTGTATCATTCCAATATGGCTCTTTCCCTTGCTATGAATGAATGATATATGAAATATTAAATTGGGCTTTGATTTCATTTATGAGAAAATAACAAGTTGTTTGTTGTTGCTCTGCACATTTAATAGACCAATGAGTCATTTGAATGAATGATTTTGGTTTCCTGATTTAAATATTTCAATACTCTCACCAAATCCCCCAAGAATTAAGCAAAGATAGTAGAATGGTGCACATTCATAAAATTAACATTGTGAAAGAAACAAAAGTTAGTTTTTTTTTTCGCCGTTCCCTTTCCCCCGCTTCGGGGGTATGTTAGTCATACTCATAGTGTGATAAAAGGAAAGTTAGAGAGCTATGGAAACTATATGGGTGACATTGTAATCATACTTGTGATCCAAGGATTTATTTTGTTTCAATTTGTTGAAAAGGCCCATTCCATGAAATTCTTATCTAAGGCCTTGGATTTGTATAACATTTTGGTGGTGTCTTCCTTGTGGGATGAGGGGATTTCAACCACCTAGATGGATTAGTGATCTCATCCAATCTAAGTGGACCTCAATGGATTTCTTTAGCCTTATTAAGTAACTTTGGTCATTTTTGGAGCACATTTGTATGCCTAACAATGGTTTATTTTCCACAAGCCCTAGGCCTCAATGTCACGTGTGTCATTATTGTAAAGTATCTATATATTTGAAATATATTAATCTCACTAGGGTGAGGGTAAAGATAATAAAGCAACCAATCAAGGACATAAATTTTCCAAATACCTATTTCCACTCCTAATGCCCAAACCACAAAATCTATGATTGTCCATTGATGGCTCAGGTTGATTCCCAAGTAGCCCTAATTTTTCAAGATATGTAAGATCAAAAGAGTTCTATAGTTAATGAAAATAACGTGGGTAGTTGGACTTAAGTGGTTGGAAAACAACTAAAACAACAAGGAAAATGGCTCTCCAAAAGTTCTTGTTTACAACTTGCCACAACAAATTATGGCCAAAGTAAGTCTACCCCCAACATCACCCTTGCTAAATTGAGAAATACCCACCATGTTGTGATACTTGTTGCTCAAGGTGGTGTTGGGTATGTGTTATATTATTTGCATGAGTAGTAGTGTCTATGTTGCATCGAGCACGCAGGGGTTCTGGGGTAGCACCCCCGAGATTTTTTTTTTGCCTTGGGAAACATGTCACATTTTCCCTCGTTTTTCGTGTTGCCTCGATTTTCATGTCCATTGTTGGGTGGTTTTTCGGCACATGGTTTTTTTCCAATGAAACAGTTGGAATAGGTGGGAGGCCACTGAAATCCATATGGATCAATCCTCCCCCCTTAGGAATCAATGGTCTCCATTGGTTTGAGTGCCCCCATGAGATGAGGAAATTTCTGTTGGATTTGGCCCCGGGTGAGCTAGTTGCCTTGGTGTAGGAAATGCCCTGCTTTGAAAACTCGATAAAGATGGATTCTTTGTTGGTGAGTGCCCTTGACCTGTCTTTCCACAATCTGATTAGTGGATTCCTTTTGTATGCAATCTAGATTGAGCTTTGTTGGTGTCAGTTGTTTTGGTATCTCTGAGGTGTCCAATAATGGTGGGGAATAAGGTTGAATGAGATCCAAATTGAAAATTGGGTGTAGGACAACGAAAGGAGGAATGTTGAGCTCAAAACAATTATCACCCACAACCTTGGTGATGGTGTATGGTCCATAATGAAGTGGGCAAAGCTTCTGATGGGGTCTTGTAAGGTGCTCTTTCTACAAGTGAAACCAAACTTTGTCGCCCACCTGAAACTTATGTGGCACCCGATGTTGATCATGGTGTTGCTTGTACTTGTCATTAGACTTCTATAGGATATTCTAAACCAGTTAGCAGATGTGTTGGATCTTCTCAATGAACTGGGTGGCTTTTTCAGCTTCAGTTGGAGCATGAGATGAGTCGGTCAAGGTGACCGCAAGGGGTAGTGCAACATCTATGGGACCCAATGGTTGGAATCCCAACCCCACTTGAAAGGGGTTGTGGCTAGTTGAGCTATGCATGAATCGGTTGCAGCTATGTTGGACATAGGGAAGACTCTCATGTTGGATTACTGAGAGGGGGGGTGAATCAGTAATAGAGCAATTTAACCATATAATCCAAGTGTTATATCAATGAAGCATTATTATCCAATAACTGCAGAGTAAATAAGCA